>JAFMSR010000008.1:3487935-3542190 GCA_022818135.1 Saxidomus purpurata | reverse complement strand
CGAAACTAATCATGTCAAGATAACATAAACAGTCATTGATATTAGTACGCGTCTTCTGACACAAACTGTTGTGACGCTTTCGAATTTTTGACAAGTCAACAAGAACAACAGCTATTATTATACTCCGTCGTCACAATAATTTCATCCATTAGCCTTTTTGCAGGATATCCAGCCAAAGAAAAAACGGCGAAATTTCGTATTGAATATACCATATATCCATGGGTTCAAAGTGTTGTTCAAAAGAAAAGATCTCGATCCAATTTTGAAGCCAACGAGTCCCGCACCGGACAAAAATTCTGCCTCGTGTTTTCCTTCCTTTACTCTCCAAACTGTCAGAGAAAGATATGGAAGAAAACTAATAATGAATACCACTGTAACAACGACCATAATAACAGTAAGTTTGATTGTTTCTCTATCGATTGTCCTTGACTGTTCATTGCCTTTTGCTGCTGATTTCCTTGTCTTCTCTTTCTTGGATTCACGAGTTTGCGAAGTTCCAGGTGGCATTTTCGTCTTTGTTGCATTTGGTTCTCCATTATCACTAAGCGGATCATTTTTGCCCCCAGCATTGTGATCTTTCTTAATAGAATCTGGCGAGAATGACGTTTCATTTGATGAAGATGCAATTGTACTTGCGCACTTGTACTTCCGCATGTTTCTATGGTGTTTGTATATTGTATGTCCAATGATTGAATACAACACGACCAAAACTATTGAACAAACAAAGAACAGAAGAAAGTGGATAATATTAAAGGCCCATACGTATTTTCTGTATTGCCTATCTTTCGTGGAGGTACAATCTGAGCCTTTCAGTTCAATGCCAAGGTCATTTGGGATGTTTACTTTAATTGACCCATAAATAGCAAGTGATGGCCATGATAACAAGAATGCCCCACCGAAAACTGCAATGCTGATCACTTTTGTCGTTTTCATGCTTATCTGAAGCGATGTCGCTTTACATATCTTTTTGAAGCGATCCGTAGCTATGGCAATCAACGTAAGGATTGATCCTATACCTGCTAAGTAGTTCACAAATCTGAGAATTTTGCATGCTGCATTGTTTTCAAATGTATAGAACAATTCTATATCTGCAATTTCTGTGGGCATACAAAAAGCGCATACAGTTATATCATACAGGGCTAACACCACTATGAAGAAACTGTTAGTTGTTTGTTTTGTCTTAAATCCATAATAATAACACACCATGATATTTCCAACAAGGCCCAAAACCATCAACATAGAGATATACACTGTTGCCGGTATCATTAACTGTGCCATTTCGTCATTAAGCTTTTGAACTAAAGCTTTTTTATACAGCTCACTGACATTCGAGACTGTTGATACATCCTCTGTCGTGCTCGCAAAATCGTTTGACATTTTCATCAAACTTTTTTAGTTGACTGTAACTTGATGAAGAACCTTCTGAAAACAGAAAATTACCCACGTTTGTACGTCTTAGTCTGGTGTAAACAGTTCCAATTTATAACCATATCAGTTTTCATAGCCAAAATGTATTGTCACGTGAATTCAGACGTAGTTAAATTGCCAGGTCGATTACTACCAAGCCTTCAGTCAATACCAAAACAATGGTGTTACAATAATGTGCGTGATACAGAAGAAAGTTTGCAATATAAGGTCAGAAAATATGACGTAGAATCCAATTTAAAATTAGCGAAACAAAAATTAAAACGGTTTCGGACTAAATAAACGGTTCACATCTTTCTCTGAAAGCGAATTGGTTTGCAAGTTGGTATGTAAAGTCATGAAACGCATTCAACAAATAACACAAAACTTCCCTGCAACATTTCAGGGTGAAATTTGAATACTGACTGGTGTTTAAACTAATGCTCAATATGCGCGCTCTGTACGTACACGCAGGTATTTGTATGTTGAATGAATTTTGAATTCTATCAATTTCCTTATACATTGTATAATTTTTGGTTTGATGAGGGTAGTTGGTAGCAGTGGCATTCGAATTGGACTCCCGCTCTGCATCAATTCCATTAAAAGCAATTTCAGCTTCATTTAATTTTGACAGGTTTCAAATGTATCCTTATTGATTCACCTACTTAAGTATGTTCCATGTGTACTTGTAGCTTGCAAGTTAGCTCATACATTACTTTTTTCCGAATACAGATCTGAAGTTTTGTGCAGATATTTGGGATTAAGAGGTAACCTAACTCCATCGGCATTTGTGTCGACCTGTCTACAATACTTGACTTCTGATTGTCTAAAATTCAATCCAGTCTTTGACTCATTCCAATCAGAGACCAGAAATATCAGACTGGTCTCAGAAAGAGTTTTATAACCTTGCGTATTAACTTTTACGGAAAAGGACGAGCGATATTCAGACTCTGAATTAATTTCCGTATTACAGTGTAGCTTCCACTAACGGTCGCCTCCTACCAATAGCCACCTCCTGACAACAGCCAATTTGAATTCCCCCGTTGTAGTTTCTATATGTCTTACCTCCCACTAACAGCTACCTCCAAACTCCGGTCAGCGGTCACTATGTATAATCCCGAATTGACAGAAAACCTCTAAAAATGGCCAAGGAGCACACTAACTGCCCGTAAAGTTTTGACCGGAAAAGCTTTCTATAAAGCAATCTTCGAGTTATATTTTTATCTGAAATTGTGTCGAGGTCGGACGTAAAAATTGCCCAAAAAATGGCTGTACTGTATACGTACACATCGCCTATTTCTGATTTCCTGAGATGCACCATGGCATCCATGAAAAAGCCTATTGTAGAGTATTTACCGATTAATATCCCAAGTTTAGACACACTGGTTCACTATAATATGACAGTCGCCCAATATTGAATTCTGATATTTATGTACACCAATGTCCCAAAATTGGTTCACTGTCGCAAAAGATGTTACCAACGTACATTTCTGGTTTCCTGGGATGTACTACAACATCCATATATTGGTCTATTGCAATATAACAGCATTTTAGTTGCTGCTCAAATAAGGAAATGGTTTATGTTTTACCCAACAGATTCTTCACAAAACGACAGGTATCATGTCAAACACGGTTCTAATTATGTATGTTCAGGTAAAGCATACAATACAGAATCCGGAACGGAAACTTATGCCGGTTTTTATTTACAGTAAAGTATAGACACCTGTACTTTCAACACCTGCATCACCTTTAATTTCAAAACTAATTTTTATTAAATATTTGATGTATGTCACGGGATCAAATTTCAAATATTATTTTTTATCATTGCACCAATTGCGCACAAAACATCCGAAATTTAATAAATTTTTGCCATACTCAGACATTACCTGCAGATCATCGTATCTGATAACAATTCTGCACATGCCATCGTACACCATTATAGTACCAAAAACTTCACTTCGCATGCTTAAATTTCGTTTTGAATCATAACTTTGATATAAAACATGCATCCAAATATATGAAATTGCGGTAAAATTGCGAAAAAAAGACATGATCAGATTTATTCGGATTTCTTTCTCATTATCGACTTACGGAGTGCAAAATATACGCCAATCAGCGTGTTTAGAGATAATATGATTAGAAATTAATAATGGATTCAACTTAAAGTCAATAAAGTTATGTTGTTTGTTTACTTTGATGGCCATCTGATTGCGGCTGAAAGGGACAATAGTCTTTACAATGATTAGTACCAAAAGCATAAACCTGCAAAAACAACAAAAATGCTGATCATATATTTACATTACCGCAAAATAATCCTTCTGAGCAACAGTCACCTCTGGACAACAGATATTTTCAAATCATCCGAGTGTTGGCTGCTGTAGAGAGGTTGCACTGTAGTTTACTTCCATTACGCCGAACTAAAGTGATACTTCGATTCTGGTAACCATGTATATTTTAATTTTGGCCTCTACTTGACCTATAATTTATTCTTGGTATTCAGAAACTGAATCAGTAATTTGTAATCTATTTAGTTTGAAAAGAATAATTTTGAAAAACAAAATATTGTCTAGCCTATTCTTTAAAGCATGTTACCATAGCCACTTTATTTATTTCGTTAGCTCTCGCGATAAAGCAGGACGTTACACGAATAATTTGTATGGTGTTTTGTGACGGGAAAGTAAACAGTGTTTTTGAAATAAACTGAATGGCTGTTTAGAGGAACGATAAGTATCGACTTCCTCTAAAGGATAAATGAAATGTTAATCATCCACTAATAATTGTCGTCAAGATTAGACCGGGAAGTACGGAGACTAAACCGCCTAAAATACATAACAACATTCTTTTGCAGCCTTGTGTACTTTACACTTTTTGGTATTGGCATTGATTAATCACAATAAAATTGAGTTACGTTTTTTCGGCATCCATCAGCCGCTGTAGGGCGGTGATAGCGTGTTCGACTCAGTACTGCTAGGGTCAAGAGTACGATCCCCACCAGTGTCATTGAGATGAAAAATAATTAAAGTCAGACTGAACAGAACGTAAAATGACGTTGGGGACTAGACAGAACGCATATAGGTTCATTCTAATATATTCCAAATTATTTGTTACAATTTAAACTTTCCCATAAACTACCTGACAACCGGCAGGTAGAACTATATATTCATAGCAATAGCTTCAAGTCGCAAACTACACGTTCGTTCGCTCGGAATCTTTACTTTGTTCGCACTACAGTCTATCTTCTCAAATAAAGTTGTAAAGGTGGAGTAACTTTCCATATTGGACTGTGTGGACTGCCTATAAACTTAAAGCTCATAACCCTAACTTATCAAATTGTATAAGTTTCCTCAGAATAGGTGATGTTTTCTGGAGCATCATGATCTAAGGTCATTTCGCACGTTAACAGAATTTATGTATATTAAAAATGTAAAAATAAAATATAACACTGCTTTAAATTAAAATCAAGAATGAAAGAAATTAAGTATAGATATCAAAGTCAACTACACGTTTCATTAATATACCCTTAAGCCGAAAATTAGTATGTACATAAATACTTACTTTGTAACGTTTATCCAATATCTGACTAATTGAAATGTGTGTGGTACAGCTACGTGAGCTTTTAACACTTCCTGATGCATAACACCACCAAAATGCATAACGACATTTACGCATCAATGTAAACGAAGGCTTAGGGTGAACAAAATAAGAGCGTCAGTATGGTGATCGGTCTAAGGTCAATTTAAATTTAATTTTTTTTTCTTCTAATATTTCAGACCAAAAGCTGTTCTAAAAAGAGAAATGGCACTTTAGATAACTTTTCATTTCATCGCTAAAACTTTGTTATAATAGAATTTGAAAGGAATTCAGAAAAAGCTTCTACCAAACTTTAAAGGTGTCTTCATATGGACAAAAATGGGAAATGGCACAAATCAGCCACCATAGGTTATGTATACTTTAGGTATAATTATTATTCTGAGGTTGTATTCCAGCAAAAACATAATTCTAACACAACCAGCAAATAACCTACATACATGTAGAACAAAATCTATTTGGGTTATTCTGCAATAAACCAACATTGAACGACGCTACACGCGCATCGTGTTTTGGCTCTTCAATTTACCCGACGTAGAGGGGATCTTCCATGGCATATTGTAGATGAATTGGGACAAAGCGGGGGTCTCCGATGGTTGACACACGTCCAGTTAACTTGATTAATGTTACGAAACCATTTACACTGATTTTATTTACTTTTTTGTTGTTATTGTTTTTGTTTACACAGTGACGGCATTAATCAAAAGAAACTACATGGCGTCATATATCTAAAAATTATTCGTAACTTGAACTGTTATTGCGTACCCTGAAAAATCGAACCATTACTATAAATGAAATTCCTGTTAAATTAAAGTTTCTTTATCTTATGCGACTGTAGTTTACGCAGATGAAAGGTCTGAACACCGCGTATACATCTTTCATGAATGAAAGTCACATTGAAAATAGCGTCTTTACAGTGTTCGCGGGAGGAAACTTCAACGGCAAAATCTAGGTGCGTAGCACGCAAGTGTAAATTACGTTTGATGAAAATATTTCACCCATTTTCCTCAAATGTTGTTTCAAATAAGTTGTGTTAGAATCGAAATAATAAGTATCCAAGTTTGGTTTCTGGTAGAATACCCCTCGTTTGTCGTTCGTATGCGAAATAATAGATCACTCAGGACTTCGGCCATCATGATATATTCTTGCGCATAAAAACTCCAAACTCGGGTTATTCTACGATAAACCAAACATGGATACATATTATTTCTTAAGTAATTTCTTAGATATTTTTAATAACTGAGATTCAAAACTTTACATATTATAATCAATCCTCTCAAAAGTCTATGATTGGTTAAAATCATATCATTATTATAAACCATATTCTTTGCAGATTAAATAGAAAGCAAGCTAAAATGAACATTTTCTTTTTTAATTCTTCTTCTTATGGAAATTGTACTTAATATTACTGGAATATGGCCGCTGAAATAAATTACTAGTCTTTCTTTGCTCAAATGTAAAGATTCATTTGATTTTTTTAAACATTGCCTTAGTTACTGACAGATGAAAGATATGCGGAAATATCGAAAAACAAGAAAGTTATGTACCATGAGTTATCAACCTTTTCTTGTTATTTATCAGTGTTCCTAAGAGTGGCCATTACGCCAAACTTGGTACTTTCAATATTGCAATTCAGTGAACCACGACTTCCTTCAATGCAACGAATTTAAACATCGTACATCATCAATTCTTTTCTACGTGATTCAACTTGAGTGTTATACAATTGTTAACAAAAAAACCTGTACCGCAGGTCAATGGTTACTCGGTTAGTAATACTCACTAAGAAGTACTCATTGAACAAAACTCACCGAGTACTATTCAGTGGACTCATGTAGTGTTCACTGAACAATATACAATAAATAGAGTGAAACATTCTAAGAGAATCGTTCTTACTGAACATTACTCACATATTCTATATGTCCGATGATCATAACTCTCATATTCTATATGTCCGATGATCATAACTCACATATTCTATATGTCCGATGAACATAACTCACATATTCTATATGTCCGATGAACATAACTCACAAATTCGATATGTCCGATGATCATAAGTCACATATTCTATATGTCCGATCATAATAACTCACATATTCTATATGTCCGATGAACATAACTTACATATTCTATATGTCCGATGAACATAACTCACATATTCTATATGTCCGATGATCATAACTCACATATTCTATATGTCCGATGATCATAACTCACATACTCTATATGTCCGATGAACATAACTCCCATATTCTATATGTCCGATGATCATAACTCTCATATTCGATATATCCGATGATCATAACTCACATATTCTATATGTCCGATGATCATAACTCACATATTCTATATGTCCGATTAACATAACTCACATATTCGATATGTCCGATGATCATAACTCACATATTCTATATGTCCGATGAACATAACTCGCATATTTTATATGTCCGATGATCATAACTCACATATTCTATATGTCCGATGATCATAACTCACATATTCTATATGTCCGATGAATATAACTTACATATTCTATATGTCCGATGATCATAACTAACATATTCTATATGTCCGATGATCATAACTCACATATTCTATATGTCCGATGATCATAACTCACATATTCTATATGTCCGATGATCATATCTCACATATTCTATATGTCCGATGATCATGACTCAATGAGAAGTACAGTACTCGTTTATCATGATTGGCTGAGTTGTGCTCACTTAACATAACTCACTATGTTTTGTTCAGTAAGCATTACCAACTGCACATGGTATACTTACTGATCAAGTTCACTTATTTACCTTAGTGTACATAACTCGCTAAGTAATATTCATATTGAACATAAGTGAGTACTAATCAGTTAATAAAATACACTGAGCACTACATGTATTTAGTGAACACAACTGATTTGAACTCTCTTAACCTAGCTCTTAGAGTACTTTCCGATGAACATCACTCAATGAATTGTGCGCATGGGACTAAAGTCACTGAGAACTATTCACTAAATTATACTAACTGAGCTTTGCTCACTGCACAGAGCTCACTGAGTCGTCCTCGCTCAGCAGTACTCACTTAGTTGTTTTTACTCAGTAGTGCTAAATGCAAATAGTCCATACGTCAGAAAAAGTGTCAAGCGCTATATCAGCAGGCAATCGATAAGTATTGGGGATAAGGAGATAACGGAAACAGCTACAGTTCGATAGAATCCGTAAATAACGGATAGGGTCATAAATCATTGATTATCGATTTTACTTGAATATTGCCTAAGGGAGATATTGAACTTGACGAGTTACTTTTGCGCGTAAAGGGGAAAATCTTCTGTTTTAATTTTTACCATTTCTACCAGAAGATGAGGAGCATTCAACATTATCATTCACATAACTCGCAAATAATAATAATAATGATAATAATAATAATGATAATAATAATAATAATAATAATGATAATAATAATAATAATAATAATAATGATTTAACTAGAAAGCATTATTTCATTACTATCACATCTTCAGTTAAGGAATCTAATGTAAAATAACGGATGTTGAAAATGAGTGTACTTCAAAAAAAACCTTTGGTCGAAATCCCCTTGGTCCAAAAATGGCACAGTAGTCATAATCCCTTCAATGGATTTTACAAGTGGAAAGCATTATATTGAATGAAAAAATTTTACTAAACGATTTATTTGTCTCTAGTTTTACTTTACTATTGCGAATGATTGAAAAATGAAATATTGAAATTACGTAGAGGTTATTATACGGGGCAGGTGTGCCTTTAGGCGATATTGGCACACTTGGTGAGCTATTGGCCCGAGGGCTTTCACGTGCTGACAGTCTAACGTTGCTGCACAGTTGACCGGAAATAGCCTCATACGATATCAGTTATCGGCACACTACGTCACGTGATCGTTTTATCGGCCCGTATCACCGACAATCAAAGGCAAATTTGATACTATATATAGTAACATATGCAATAAAATGTAAAATCCATTTAGGAGATTATGACTACTGTGCCATTTTTGGACCAAGGGGATTTCGACGAAGGGGATTTTGAGTGTCTCCCGTTGAAAAAAGAATTATTGGTAGTAATTGTTGACAACAGCCACAGAATAATCCAAAAGCTACAACATTCGTGAATTTTGACATAATAATTGGATTGAATAGTGTGCACTTGATTTTTCATATTCAGCTGATCCCTTTACACGTGCATAATTTTTGCTCGTGAGAATTGTTGAAAATTGTAGACCTGTTGTTTTCAAGTTTAGACGCACATGGCAAGTCTGTTGCAAAATCATGGTGTGCTTTTAAAATGTAAATAGGTGGACCAACAGGTCCGCGTTAAATAGTACGTCAACTTTTTTTCCCAATTAGTTATTCCTGATCTGATAAAGACTGACATTTGATTTCTGTAGGTTTTTTTAACAGACATAGCACAGTTCTCTTTTCAGAATATCAAATAGATTATACATGATCTGTTAAACGCTTGACGTTGAATGTCTTTAAAAGTACGTGAGTTTTCATTTTCAAACCATATGGTCAAATATATTTTTCCTTCAAAATTACAGCTGGTTTGTAACACTGTCCACATTGCTTGAAATTATAATTAACATTTTAGAAGAAATAAGGATTTATTGTATAAAAACCTTTTCCATTTCTGCAGTAAATTAACACATTTTAAGAATAATTACTTTTTTTTATTATATCCCGTTTGTGATTTTAAAATAAGTGTTATAGCTTTTGAACAAATTGAAGGTAAACTGCAAAAGTTTCACTTTTGGGCATTTTACTATATACTATAATAATGTAGGGGAATTTAGAAATTCAGCTGAGTATAAAGATTGTCAAAACTGTTATCTATTCGCATTTAATGGACTTAAAATGTTATATAATGGAGAAATATGCGGCAATATGTGACCATGTGTCCTCATACGTCTGATCCACACTGCTTAAAAGGACAGAATCATTTGTCATTACATTTAGCAGGGAAAACACCGGAAACTTTTCTCATTTTCTATACGTAATGAATGTTCCCTTTGTATACGGATGAACACTAAGGCTTATGTTGAAATTTACGTATTTAAAAACTTTTACAAACAAATCCGGATAAAATCAACAAACTTGCGATGCAAGACTAGGACCTAAAAACGATGTCCTATGAACATCATTCACTGAATTGGAAAAAAAACTATCGGTACCTAGACTGACAAAATCGGTGAAAACTTTTGGAGAAATGGAGTTGAAACCGATATGACTGTATTATTCTTTAAGAAGAGTCGGTGATTTAGAAAAGGCACAGCTCCTTTAAGTAGATGCGAAAGAGTTTATCGTAGTGTTTATGATCTAAGCAATCAAACATGCTGACGATCGATAGTGACTCGGGAAACTTGCGATCAGACTTGGAATATATATTTATGGGACAATATAATGTACATAACAGTACTAGAACAACACCATGTAAAACATATTAAAAGTGTAATACTAAGAACAACGTTGGCCAAGTTCCAACCTCAGTTCGTTGGCGATCCCCACCTTGCTGTAACAAGTTGTATCTTGATTTTTGTACAGATGGAATAACATTTTCAAGTTTGGTCAAACGTAAATTTAAGTATCGAATTGTGTGATTTTTATCTTGCAACTACAAGCAATGTCATAGTAATAGAAACAGTCCGGCTAATTATGGTACAGTCAAAATACAAGGAGTCAGGCATAGTTTAGATTTAAATGCTTGTGGCCAAAAATAATCATATCAGGATACGTAAACAGTCATTGATATTTGTCTTCTGAGACAACTTGTTGTGGTGCTTTCGAATTTTTGACATGTCAACAAGAACAACAGCTATTA
This sequence comes from Saxidomus purpurata, assembly GCA_022818135.1. NCBI lineage: Eukaryota > Metazoa > Mollusca > Bivalvia > Venerida > Veneridae > Saxidomus > Saxidomus purpurata. Next base: position 3,531,352 of record JAFMSR010000008.1, on the reverse strand, counting down.
TAATACTTCGCCGTCACATTAAGTTCATCCATTAGCCTTTTTGCAGGATATCCAGCCAAAGAAAAAACGGCGAAATTTCGTATTGAATATACCATATATCCATGGGTTCAAAGTGTTGTTCAAAAGAAAAGATCTCGATCCAATTTTGAAGCCAACGAGCCCCGCACCGGATAAAAATTCAGCCTCGTGTTTTCCTTCTTTTACTCTCCAAACTGTCAGAGAAAGATATGGAAGAAAACTTATTATGAATACTACTGTAACAACGACCATAATAACAGTAAGTTTGACTGTTTCTCTATCGATTGTCCTTGACTGTTCATTGCCTTTAGTTGTTGATTTCCTTTTCTTCTCTTTCTTGGATTCGCGCGTTTGCGAAGTTCCAGGAGGCATTTTCGTCTTTGTTGCGTTTGTTTCTCCATTATTACTAAGCGGGTCATTTTTGTTCCCAGCATTTTGATCTTTCTTAATGGAATCTGACGAGAATGACGTTTCATTTGATGAAGATGCAATTGTACTTCCGCACTTGTACTTCCGCATGTTTCTATGGTGTTTGTATATTGTATGTCCAATGATTGAATACAGCACGACCAAAACTATTGAACAAACAAAGAACAGGAAAAAGTGGATAATGTTAAAGGCCCATACGTATTTTCTATATTGCCTATCTTTCGTTGAGGTACAATCTGAACCTTTCAGATCAATGACAAGGTCATTTGGGATGTTTACTTTAATTGACCCATAAATAGCAAGTGATGGCCATGATAACAAGAATGCCCCACCGAAAACTGCAATGCTGATCACTTTTGTCGTTTTCATGCTTATCTGAAGCGAGGTCGCTTTACATATCTTTTTGAAGCGATCCGTAGCTATGGCAATCAACGTAAGAATTGATCCTATACTTGCTAAGTAGTTCACAAATCTGAGAATTTTGCATGCTGCATTGTTTTCAAATGTATAGAACAATTCTATATCTGCAATTTCTGTGGGCATACAAAAAGCGCATACAGTTATATCATACAGGGCTAACACCACTATGAAGAAATTATAAGTTGTTCGTTTTGTCTTAAATCCATAATAATAACACACCATGCTATTTCCAACAAGGCCAAAAACCATCAAAATAGAGATAAACACTGTTGCCGGTATCATTAACTGTGCCATTTCGTCATTAAGCTTTTGAACTAAAGCTTTTTTATCCAGCTCACTGACATTCGAGACTGTAGATACATCCTCTGTAGTGCTCGCAAAATCGTTGGACATTTTGAACCAACTTTTTTAGTTGACTGTAACTTGCTGAAGGACCTTCTGAAAACAGAAAATTACCCACGTTTGGTACGTCTTAGTCTGATTGTAAATAGTTTCATTTTATAACAATATCAGTTTCCATAGCCAAAATATCTTGACGTACAGTCCATTGTAATAAAATTGCCAGTTGCACAATATACAGGCGACGTGATTACTACCATGACTTCAGTCAACACTAAATCAGTGGTGTTACAATACGTGTGTGACACAAAACAAAGTTTGCAATATAAGGTCAGAAAGTATAACGTAGAATTCAATTAAATATTGGCGAAACAAAATTAAAACGGTTTCAGACTGAATGAATAATTCACATTTTTTTCTCTGAGAGCGAATTGGTGTGCAAGTTGGTATGTAAAGTCATGAAACGCATTCAGCAAATAACACGATAACTTCCCTGCATTATTTCAGGATGAAAATTGAATACTGACTGACGTTAAACTAATGTTCGAAATGCCCACACATGTGTCAGTATGTTCAATGAACTTTGAATTGTATACAATGTTTGATGAAGGTAGATGGAAGTAGGGACATTCGAATTGGACGTCCGCACCGCATCCATCCCATTAAGTACTTTCATCTTCATTTATTTTTGACATGTTTCATATTTATTCATTATTGATTCATCTACTTAAAGTCTCATGATAAATATTCATAAGCTATCTGTGATAAAAAGAACTTCTTCCAGGTAGATTTACGTTTTTAAATACTGCCAAATATCGTTAACTCGCAATGCACTTATTCTATATAACGGGTCCACTCAAAACAAAAAGTAAGTCCCGGTATATATCCTTGTATTTTCAATATAAATAAAATGCAATAACTCAACATAAAATAACTCGAAAAATGCGATAATTCGACAAGATGTTTAATGCCATTAGTTCCAAAACTGTTAATTGATGTCTCAATCACTGGGAATCACTCAAAACGGCGGGCATTGACTGAATAATTGTGCCGGCTTGTGTTTACGTGAGCGCGATACACTTAAAAAAGTGATAAATACTGACTCAACGACATTATATAAATATCAGATCCCAAGGAGGATGATAGCTTATAATGTAAAAAAACAAAAATAATATCAAACAGGGAATGCCACGTACCAAAAACGCAGCCTCCCCAAAACGAGCCCCACATCACCCAGAAGTGCACACCACCAACACACACAATCATGTACACACACACACATACACTACCAACACACACTAGCATACAAAGCAAACACACGAGGACAAAACGAACAATTAAAGGAACACAGTGGGGCACCGCCTTGGAACGGTCAGTGGCAAAAACACCACTGGGGAGCTTAAACCGGTTTATGGTGCGCACCCAACCTCACTCTTACCCCCACCATGTTCCAAAGTCACAGGACAGTGTAAATAAAAGTAATCCCTGCTAGGTGAATCTCTAACACACGCAATGGAAACAAAAGGCATGGTATGTAAAACACAAAAATGCTCGTGTATAAATATATAAAAAGCAAACCTTGAGAACCAAAAAACGTATGTACTCAATGCCTTTGCAGAAGGCAGAGCACCAAGAGAAACACCCTTAAGGGCCCGACGAAACAGGCCAGAGGACAGAAATCAAAACAGTTTCGTCCCAGTGGGATTTAAAAACTGCCCATCACAGAGTCCTCCCCCTCTTCCGTCAGACACAATCAAAGAGGGAAGTATAGCGTCCAACTGTAAACGGGTTGAACACCAAACATGCGGTGTGTCTCAAAACAGTTGGGTCGTAACCTCTTTTAACAAAACGTTTTATAATTTTAGCAAATACAGTTGGAAAATTGCCATGACCCAAAATCTTACGAAGTTTGTAAACCACATCCCCATAAAAATCGGGTTTTGAAATACCTTCTCGCAGACGAGTCTTAAGATTACTATTGAATTTCAAAACCAAATCAGAATTACGATAGTAAAATTTAGCAAAATATTTACGCAATTTGTAATAACGGTAGCCCTGTTGAAGAAGTTTATTTGTAATATATTGATTACGTTCATTGAAATCCTCAACATGACTACACGCTCTGGCAAACCGAATTAACTGAGAAATGTATACCCCATAAGATGTAGCATGAGGTACATCCCCATCCAAATGGGGGAAATTTACAATACTAAAATTAAAATCATCCCTCTTGTCATAAATTTTGGTATGTATAATATTGTTATAAATAGAGAGATGTAAATCTAAAAATGAAGCACCAGTATCCAAATTGTTAGTTTTAATTAACTGGAGTTCCCGGGGATAAATAGTGTCCACCAATTGACCAAAAAACGGGTTATCCATATTAAGAATATCATCCAGATAGCGTGATGTATTATTAAAAGCAGTGATAATGTCTGCCACCCGAGTAAGTTAATGTCAACCGATGCGGATCTGATATTTATTTTATTATACCGAACAAATATGTAAAATAATATAGTCAATGTGAAACAGATACAAACAATTTATTTAAACATTTTTCGAATCTCTCAAATCTGACAGAAACACTACAAGCGCATGTTTGTTACTTATTTTAAAAGGCGCCTAATGGTTATGAATAAAGTATATTCCAACTGACTATTTTAAGACCCGCGCGAGGGTTAAAAAAATTATGTCACACGGAACATTCGTTATGTCACGGGGTAACACTACGAATTGCTAATAGCGTGTATATGCGAATTTTGCATGAGGTATAATAAAACTAAATTATTCGTTGCGTTTCATTATTACGACGTATATGTAGATACGATTATCAATATTTTAACAGCAATCTTATTTATACTGATTAAAGAGTTCTCAGAGTAATGTAGAATGTAAGAACCCGGGTTATCTTGGAGGATATCTGAATCGGTAACAGTATCTTTTACCTAAGATCCAGGGCCTTTAAATTATATACATTGTATGTTGTAAAATTGTATTGTCGACTGAAAAAATGTTTGTTCTTTTTTCATGGTGCATAACATATATTGTATCTGTTTCTTAATTACGTGAATAAAAATACATTTTAATTCATTTTACTTAAGCATGGCTGTTTTTTTCCTTTTACATTGCAATTGTTACAATTTGCTTGTAATTACGACAACGTCCGGCGTCCGTGAATTATTCTAGATAATGTCTGATGCGTTTACTCGAAGATGCGCTCACTCGAAATTATATTACAGTCCCTTGTCCATTTGAGTGACTGCAAATTTACTGTAGTCTGTATTTGACTCTGTTTTAAGTAATTTGTGTAACTATGCAACTGGTATATGTAACTTTTATAATTATTATGTATATGTGTATTTTAACCTGAATAAACATCAATCGATCAATCTTATGCGATTCCGGTTACCATGTCTACTTTATTTTTAACCCCTAAATTACTCTTGGTATTCACAAGCTGAATCAGTAACTTGTAATCTATTTAGTTTAAATTGGATAATTTTGAAAAACAAGATATTGTCTACGTTATTCTTTACTGCATGTTATCATTACCACTTTATTTATTTCATTAGCCCTCGCGAGGACGCAGGACGTTACACGAATAATTTGCGTGGTTTATCATGACGGGAAAGTAAACAGTGTTTTTGAAATAAACTGGCTGTTTTATCGACTTCCTCTAAAGGATAAATGAAATGTTAATCATCCACTAATGACTGTTGTCAAGATTAGACCGGGAAGTACGGAGACTAAACCGCCCAAAATACATAACAACATTCTTTAGCAGCCTTGTGTACCTTACGCTAACTGGTATTGGCATTGATCAATCACGATACTAGTAAATTGAGTTACTTTTTTTCGCCATGCATCGGTCGCTGTAGGGCGGTGATAATAAAATAAATTATCATAAAATAAGAGTGAACATATGTGAGAATAATATGGAGAATTAAAAGTATATAGATTCATTCTGATCTATTCCAAATTATTTTTGTTACTATTTCATACTTTTCCATACTAAAGGATGGTGTTACCTGACAACATGTAGAAATGCATGTTCATGATTATAGTTTCAGTCGCAAAAATGCACTTTCGTTCATTAAGAATCTTTTCTTGCTTGCATTACAGTCTATTTTTCTTAAATAACGGTAAAGACTGAAAACTTTCCTTATTGCCAACTAACTTAAATCTCATAACCATAACATATCAAATTGTACAAGTTTTCTCAAAATGAATGAATAGGTGATTGTTAGGTAAAAGTCAAAGTGCTATATAAAATTGCAAAATATTTGAACATACCTTTTATATGCAGTCTCAGTTAACTTGGTGGACACAGTCAAAAAAAAGCATTTAAATCCAATTGTTAATTAACACTTATTAGTCCACCTGTACACGTATAATGTTCTTTCTTATTGTTGTTACAGGTATAAAATTATCAGCAACAGAGATAGTGTTCTCTGCATTTCTGTTAGCTGGACGGTTGTTTATTGTCAACATAGGGGAACCTTACCTGGGAATTGTCGAAATATTTGTTGCAGTGTGAGTTTCATTCATAAGTTTATTTAGGTCAGGAAGATGAGAACTACTTTTTCCGTCAAAAATGACGGTGGCCATTTGTGAATCTTGAGTTTTTCTACTTTAAATATTCAGAGTGCATTATCCATGTAAAAATATTAAGAATGAACCCCTTCAGGTACTGTTGTTAGGCTGTTTACTGTATTGTTTTGTATTCATTATGTAACTACTTTTATGTTTTCACATAAGAATAGAGGAAGTTTTGTCTTGTATTCCTACATTATGCTGAAAAGGCAGGGCGCCATTTATGAGTTTCTTATATTATGTCACTATTTTAGTGCAGAATGTAGCTTGATGAATTTAATTAAGAAAACAGCTTTGAGCTCCCCATGAGCTATAAGTAGAACTGTTCAATAATTGAATTTGTTCAGGGACTAATCACATAGTCACTGTTAAACTAGCATTTTGATTGGACAAGACAATCACATGGTACATCTCAGAAGTGTTTAAATACAGAGCAGAAACAGCATGTTGGCATCTTCTTTTTGCATTAGCAACTGTTACATTGTAATAGGAAAAGTAACTAGAAATAAAAACTTCACATCTAGCAGAAAATTACTGAATTTAGAAAGGTACAACTTCAGTGAAATTACTCTATTTCTGACAATATTCTGAATAAAGTTAAGAAACACTTCAGTAATGTGAACATGTTAAACTACCATATGATTGCTTTTCCAAAGTGCTACACTGGAATAAGACATATTTTCAACAAGTATAAAATGTGTTAAACTTGACAGTAATATGATGTAAAGAAGATCCTACTACTATACAAGATTTTCGTATTTTGTGAAGTATTAAAGGCGCTATAACCACACATGTCGTTGTGTTTTTGTATGGAATCTGAGTGGGACCATGTGTCACTTGTGATGCTGATACTCGTGCACATTACCTATCCTGACAAGATACTTGGGTTCCGCGAACAGCAACCGTGGGTGCTTATCTGCATAGGCCGATGCTTTCCATTAGAGCGTCTACATGTTTCTGTGTGAGGTCATAGGGCGTGACTGCACATACATACGGGTTATCCACCGTGGGGGCCTACATGCATTTTAGTGGCTAACATCGGCCTCCTTGACTATAAGGGAACCCTCGATAGATGGCGTTACAGTGCGTTAAGATGCGAGGTACCTTACAACTTTTTGGTGTCAGAACTGGGATGCTCTTCCGTCTACAGAGCATCAGGATACGGACCAAGCTAGTAAGATGCGATGCGTGTGAAGGGATGGTCGTTCAGATGGAAACTCGAAGATGGAAACCAAGGCGCTCCGACTTCAAGTACAGTGGTACTATTATGTAATGGTACATGTACATACTCTGCTTTATGGACTGAAAGCAGACATGTATAAATATTCTTACTTATATATTCAGGTGTAACGTTTTGATTGACGAACATGGGCGATTCAGATAGCGACGTTCATTTTAATTTCAAGCATGGGGATGAGGCGACAGAAACTCAACCGTTCTTTGAAGATGGGGGAAGCCCAGATGACGATTACCCAGAAGCATCTCAGATGCAAAGGGGTCGGGGAAGAACTTTGACTGTATCGGATGGCAGTGTTCGAGACAAAGTGCTAACTGTGGAAGGTGGGCAGTCGAAAGATGTCGCTCCAATCAGGGATCTGGCTGAACACAGGGTGTCAGTAGGTAGTGCAGATGGTGGCAGGTGTGGGTCTGGCGATGCTGATGGTCGATGACGTGGCCTTGGTCTTGATGCAAATAAATACAGGTCAGAAAATCGAGGGAACTTGCCGCATACGAGACGGGGTTACTTGAGTGATGATCAGAGGGGTTCTGGTGCAGGACGGTTGCAGCTGGCTGAACACGGGGTAGCCATAGGTAGTGCAGATGGTGGCAGATGTGGATTTGGCGATGTCAATGGCCGTGGCCGTGGTCTTGGTGCAGATAAATACAGGTCAGAAGATCGAGGGAACTTACCGCATACGAGACGGGGTTACTTGAGTGATGATCAGAGGGGTTCTGGTGCTGGGCGTTTGCAGCTGGCTGGACACAGGGGTTACGATCAGCACGCTGTGGAATCTGAGGGCAGTGATGATAAACGATACCAGCTACCAATTTTTTGTGCATACCGTGGTGGGCGTAAACGAGAGGTCCGAAACCCAGGTGATGATGGAAATTGTGGTGGTATTCCGAGAAACAATGCCTTTAGATCAAACGTTCCTGCGATACGACCGGAGATATATGATGGTAGTGGAGACTGGGAGAGTTATTATTCTCAGTTTTCTAACTGTTCAGACCTAAGCAGGTAGTCCGAAGATAGAAAAGGCTCTGACACTTGCTTCGCGGTTACAGGGCCCTGCCGCACCTTTTTATCTGGGCCTACAACAACGTGGTAGAATAATATTTCGTAAACTGGTTCAAAAGTTGTCCGATAGGTTCGGTAGCATGAAGCAGCAAACTAAATATATCACTAGGCTTGAAGCAAGAAGACGAGGGGCTGACGAGGCACTGGCTTCCTTTGGTGATGACCTTCGCATCATGGCTGCCAATGTTGCCCAAGAATATCTGGCACTTCACCAGTTTTACAAAGCAATCAGTCCTGAGATGAGATGTCGTTGCTTAGACAAAGAGTGTAGGACTATTCAACAGGCTGTTGGTGTTGTGGAGAGATACGAACTTGTGCTTGGAAGGGACGACAGGAAACGTCAAACTCTCAGGATGATTAAGGCGATGGGAACGGATACAAAACCAAGACGTGAACAATGATCAAAAGTCAAAGCTTTCTCTGGAAGAGCAGATGCAGGTCGTTTTAAGTAAGCTAGAAAAGATGGAAGTAAAACTGGAAAGACAGGGTTACAATACAGGCAGTAAAGGTTATGACAGGCCAAAGGGGAAGTACACAGGTTGTTACATCTGCAAATCAATGGAGCATTATGCAAGTAGCTGCCCTAACAAGCAGACCAATAGAAAGGCAACCAAGTCGGAAAACTCGAGTCCACTAGCCTAAATGGCCAACGGTTAGTGGAGGAAAAATGGCCAGACAACACAGATGCACCACCAACCAATTTCTTAAATCAAATAGGTCAGTTAGCAGACATTGATGTTTCAGACAATGGTTTATACACAAACAGTAATATACTAGGTCAAGATGTCGTACTACTGGTTGATAATGGATCATCCGCAACTTTATTATCTAGATAAGATTGACCCAAGCAAGAGACCCAAACTTGTAGAAACAAACGATAAATTGCAAGTAGCAAAAGGTCAAAGAATAACAGTTTCTGGTAGGATAAAACAACATTGATTCTGGGTGTTGGCATCTTTGAGGTTGACGCTATAGTATGTGACATAGTGCCAGATGGTATACTTTGTCAAGACTTCCTTCTTCAATATGCTTCCAAGATAGACTACGAAAATAGAACTATACACACTAACAGGGCACATATCAGTTGTTGGATAGGCAAGGAAACCGTGAGAGGTTGCAGGGTTGTCACAACTAGTATGGTCACCATACCACCGATGTCTCTTGTTTGTATTCCTGTCCAGATCGTGGATGCATGGAGGTTGGCAGACTTAGCCCTGCTTTGTACTTCACCGTCATTAATCCGTAGCAAATCAGCCGTTACAGTGGAAGGTATTGTCCAACCAGGAGAAGATGAATTTACAGTATGCATGATAACTACAAGTGACAAAAATGTTTATATTCCACCTGAGGTGCCTGTGAATCCTACTATGAAACGTCCAACTCCTCAACTCAAATTGTTATGACAGCTACTGAACAGGAAAACGATGAGAAAATGGAAGTTCCAGAACACCTTAAAGACCTATTCAATACAAGTAGGACAGAATTAAACCAAGATCAGGAGGCCAAACTTAGTGCTTTGCTGATAAAATATGAAAATGTTTTCTCAGGGTCATCAGAGGACTTGGGGCAAAACAATTCAGTTCAACATGAGATCAACACAGGTGTTGCCGCACCTATTCGACAGCCTCTCCGGCGACTTCCAATAGGAACGCGAGATGTAGAAAAAGAAGAAGTCAGTAAAATGCTTAAAAGGGGCATCATTGAACCATCCACTAGCAGCTGGTCCTCCCCAATAGTGTTGGTAACAAAGAAGGATGGCTCAACTCGCTTCTGTGTGGACTACAGGCGTTTAAATGATGTGACAATTAAAGATGCATATCCCATACCTAGGGTGGAGGAATGTTTAGATTCCTTGTCTGGCTCCAAGTGGTTCAGCTGTATGGATTTGAATTCAGGTTTTTGGCAGGTGGCACTCGATTCAAAGGACAAGCACAAAACAGCGTTCTCGACTAGCCTCGGTTTGTACCAATTTACAGTCTTACCATTTGGTTTTGCGAATTCACCAGCAACATTTGAGAGATTAATGGAAAACACTCTTAAGGGTCTCCATTGGGAAGAGTGTTTGGTATACATGGATGACATCATTGTGCCTGCAGTTGACTTTATCCAAGGGCTTGAGAGATTGGAACATGTATTCCAGCATCTAAAAGAAGCGAATTTGAAGCTAAAACCATCAAAGTGCATTTTCTTCAGGAAGAGTGTCAAGGTCTTAGGTCATGTTGTATCAGAAGACGGTGTAAGGACAGACCTCGACAAAATACTAGCTGTATCACAATGGGCACAACCAAAAAGTAAGAAACAGTTAAGAAGTTTCCTGGGCCTTTGTTCGTACTATCGTAGGTTTGTGGCTGATTTTGCAACAATAGCTAGACCCTTACATAAGCTATGTGAGAAGGCGCAGAAGTATCTGTGGTGAGGTGAAGCTCAAACAGCATTCGAAAAACGGAAGACTGCTTTGACTACAACACCCGTCTTGGCATACCCTCAGCTAGGAAAATCATTCATACTTGATACGGATTCAATCGAGTTTGCATCTGGGGCAGTCTTGTCACAAGAATTTGATGGAGTAGAGAGAGTAATAGCATATATGAGCAAGAGCCTTAACATACATGAGAGGTCCTATTGTGTAACAAGGAAAGAGCTTTTGGCAGTTGTTGTGGCTCTAAGAAAATTCCATACCTATCTTTATGGACAAAAGGTCTTTGTCAGAACTGATAACTCAGCAGTTAGTTTGATGAGAAACTTAAAATTGCCGACTGGTCAGATGGCTATATTGATACAAGAACTGAGTACTTACAACCTGGAAATAGGTCATCGAAAAGGCAGGAAACACTAACGCAGATGCACTTTCTCGTGTCCCATGTAAAGTCTGTCGCAGGTATGCAGAGGAACCTTCAACTATACCAGAAATGGAAGACCTACAAGAATGTCAGAGTTCTTGCCCAGGTCATGTCGTAAGAGTTGTGACACGATCACAACAACAAACAATACATATTCCAGAGCTTCTGATAGGCTGGAATAAAGAGACAATAAGGAAGAACCAAATGGATGATGATAACATAGGTCCAGTTATCAGTGCCATAGATCAACAACAGCCAAGACCAGCTCAAAAGGAGGTTTATTTGTTGTCACCACACACGAAGATTATCCTAGGACAATGGGACAGACTTACCATGCAAGCTGGCATGTTGTACCGGTTATGGAACAAAGGAGACGTTGACACATTACAGCTTATTGTGCCAGAGAAGAACAGAAACGAACTTTTGTCACTAAACCATGATATCCCAACAGCAGCACACCTAGGATGGAAGGCGACACTTGGTCGAGTTAAGAAGGACTACTATTGGCCCGGAATCAAAGCAGACGTTCAGAAATATTGTTGGCAATGTGACAGTTGTTCTGCTAGAAAACCGAACAGAGCTTCAAAAAAGGCACCCCTAGAGAAAAGAATAGTCGGTAGACCTATGTAGAAAGTTTCTATGGATATACTTGGTCCTTTAGTAACATCTGATAGAGGGAACAAGTATGTTTTGGTTATCTGCGATGAGTTTACCAAATGGACAGAAGCTTATGCCCTACCTAACCAGGAAGCAATATCAGTTGCCAGAGCATTTGTAGATGAGTTTGTCTGTCGTTTTGGGACTCCGCTTCAAGTTCACAGTGATCAAGGTCGCTACTTTGAGTCAAACCTTTTTAAACAAATGTGTAAACTGCTTGGCATTCACAGAAAACGTACTACGAGTTTCCGACCCCAAGCAAATTGGACAGTAGAGAGATTCTACCGCACATTGCTGAATATGTTGTCCATGAATTGCAAGAAAACCCAGAAATCATGGGATGTCAATCTTCCACAAGTAATGATGGCTTACAGGTCAACAGAGCATTCTTCAACAAAGTTCTCACCAAACCAAATGGTACTTGGGCACAACATTCTTGTCCCAAGTAAGACCGTCATTGGGCAACCAGATGTGGATGATGATCATGAGGTTACTGTTGAAGCCTATGTGTCAGATATACAGGACAAACTCTCAGAGGTTCATGACATTGCGAGACAGACTTTGAAGAAACAGGCTGTGTACAGAAAGAAATACTATGATGTCAGGGCAAAATGCCGAAATTTAGACAAAGGACAACCAGTGTTGATGCATGATCCAACACGGAAAATTGGTGTGTGCAAGAAACTGACCAATCGCTGGAATGGGCCATGCATGATTGACAAGAGGTTAGATGACCTGACGTACCTGGTTTGTACTTCACCAAGTAAACCACCAAAGCGGTTCATATTGACAGACTCCTACCATATCGCGGTGAAAATTTGCCGAAATGGATGGATCGAAGGAAGCACACAATAGATGTTTAGACTGTGTACGGGACACAGATGTTTGATGTATTTAATCTCATTGTGGTTGTTGTGAAACTCTCATATCTATCGGAAGTTGTGGCCAGACCTTGCTTATGATAAACATGTGTTACGTTGAACAAACCATGGGGGATGTTCGAAGAAGACCGCGTTGGTCTTGGGTTCCTGAAGGCTAAGGAGTCTTCGTGAGGCAATGTGCCTTGTTTCGTAAAGACCTGTGGGTTTTGTGCCGAAAGACTAAGGAGTCTTTGTTGCGAGGACAGCTGTGTCCGTACTCCATGGGGATTTCCGATGTTTTATAATTACTGCGTTAATGGCAGCCCTACGGCCGGGGGTTCTGCAGCAGTGTGTTACACCTTTACTTAAGGGTCAGATGGTTCCGACAACTTTAAGATGTAGACGCATACACGAGACTTTCATAACATTCGCTACATGGTGTGAATGAGAGCTGCTCATTTTCGGTGACGGTAAATACGTGTTCCCTCCAGTCGAAGACCTGCTAAAGCCAACAGCAAAAGTAACTGCCAGCCTAGTCTATTTGAGAACTTCCTCAAAAATCCTCAACTGAAATCCATGGTCGAACAGACGAAGCAACGGGACCATACCAAAGTTTAATTGAAAGTGTCCAACATGTGTCATTGCGGATTTAGACTTATTTCAGATTGTTAATTGATAATGAGAACAGGCAATATCAATAATAGTGTATTTTCTATCGTATTTTTCTAAAATTTTAAGTTGGACTGTGTAATAAGGATTAATCCTATTTTTTCAACCATAAGTCGGATTTCTTATAAGACGCATCACAAATTCAGGAGTATTTGATTCTTTGAGGTGGGTAGAGTGTAAGGTAAAAGTCAAAGTGCTTTATAAAATTACAAAATATTTGAACATACCTTTCATATGCAGTCTCAGTTAACTTGGTGGACACAGTCAAAGAAAAAAAAGCATTTAAATCCAAATGTTAATTAACACAAATTAGTCCACCTGTACACGTATAATTTTCTTTCTTATTGTTGTTACAGGTATAAAATTATCAGCAACATAGATAGTGTTCTCTGCATCTCTGTTCGCTGGACGGTTGTTTATTGTCAACATAGGGGAACCTTATCTGGGAATAGTCGAAATGTTTGTTGCAGTGTGAGTTTCATTCAGAAGTTTATTTAGGTCAGGAAGATGAGAACTACTTTTTCCGTCAAAAATGACGGTGGCCATTTGTGAATCTTGAGTTTTTCTACTTGAAATTTTCAGAGTGCATTATCCATGTAAAAATATTAAGAAAGAACCCCTTCAGATACTGTTGTTAGGCTGTTTACTGTATTGTTTTGTATTCATTATGTAACTACTTTTATGTTTTCACATAAGAATAGAGGAATTTTTGTCTTGTATTCCTACATTATGCTGAAAAGACAGGGCGCCATTTATGAGTTTCTTATATTATGTCACTATTTTAGTGCAGAATGTAGCTTGATGAATTTAATTAAGAAAACAGCTTTGAGCTCCCCATGAGCTATAAGTAGAACTGTTCAATAATTGAATTTGTTCAGGGACTAATCACATAGTCACTGTTAAACTAGCATTTTGATTGGACAAGACAATCACATGGTACATCTCAGAAGTGTATAAATACAGAGCAGAAACAGCATGTTGGCATCTTCTTTTTGCATTAGCAACTGTTACATTGTAATAGGAAAAGTAACTAGAAATAAAAACTTCACATCTAGCAGAACATTACTGAATTTAGAAAGGTACAACTTCAATGAAATCACTCTATTTCTGACAATATTCTGAATAAAGTTAAGAAACACTTCAGTAATGTGAACATGTTAAACTACCATATGATTGCTTTTCCAAAGCGCTACACTGGAATAGGACATATTTTCAACAAGTATAAAATGTGTTAAACTTGACAGTAATATGATGTAAAGAAGATCCCATTACATAGGCTGAGTCCTACTACTATACAAGATTTTCGTATTTTGTGAAGTATTAAAGGCGCTATAACCACACATGTCGTTGCGTTTTTTGTATGGAATCTGAGTTGGGCCATGTTTCACTTGTGATGCTGATACTCGTGCACATTACCTATCCTGACAAGATACTTGGGTTCCGCGAACAGCAACCGTGGGTGCTTTTCTGCAGAAGCCGATGTTTTCCATTAGAGCGTCTACGCGTTTGTGTGAGGTCATAGGGCGTGACTGCACATACATACGGATTATCCACCGTGAGGGCCTACATGCATTTTAGTGGCTGACATCGGCCTCCTTGACTATAAGGGAAGCCTCGATAGATGGCGTTACAGTGCGTTAAGGTGCGAGGTACCTTACATGATGTTTTCTCGGGCATCATGATCTAAGGTCATTTCGCACGTTAACTGAATTTATGTATGGTAGAAAGTGTTGAAATAAAATATAACACTGCTTTAAATATGTTTCATTAATAAACCCATAAGTTGATGATTAGTATGTAGAAAATACTTACTCTGTAACGTTTATCCAATTACTGACTTATTGAAATGTATGTGGATAGCTACGTGAGCTTTTAACACTTCCTGATGCATGACACCACTAAAATGCATTACGCATTTACGTATCAATGTAAACGAAGGGATATACAAACTAAGAGCGTCAGTAATGTGATCGGTCTAAGGTCAATTTAAATTTAATCATTTTTTTTCTAATATTTTAGACAAAAAGCTGTTCTGTAAAGAGAAATGACACTTTAGATAACTTTTTCATTTCATTGATAAAATTTTGCAATAATAACAGTTGAATTGAATTCAGAAGAAACTTTTTCAAAAGGATGTTTTCATATGAGCGAAATAGCACAATTCAGTCGCCAGAAGGTTATGTTTACTTTAGGTATAATTACGATTCTGTGGTCGTATTCCAGCAAAAAAACGTTCAAAGTGACCATCAAAATTTAAATAAAACATTAATCAGTGATTCATACTCCTAGATTAATAATTATCATTAAAAAAAGCGATCTGTATAACAGTTTTATTCATACTGAGTATAGAGAAAATCTGTTAAAATATTTTTTACTATCCTAGTCAAAAATAAAAAAACACCCCTTCGGTTATGTATATCTTAAAGTCCAAGGATCACATTGATTTCACAGATATAGAAAAATAAATGTATTGATAGGATATGGATAAAACCATGTTCTATTTACTCGAAAACAATGTTAACAAATGTCTTTCTTTGTATTAAAGTCATTTCTTCATGATAAAGAGTTGCCAGAAAGTTTTTTTTAGTTTCTGCAAAATCATTGAACAAATTACTGGTCTATATTTCTACCATTTGCATCGATTTAAAAAGAAAGTTATGAATATATCGGGTACAAATAAAGATCGTTTCCGCATCTTTCTTGGTAAACTAAGACTTACTTATAATTGTGATCCTGGGACTAACAATCGTTAAGTTGGTAAAACTTTTTTCTAATATGTTTTTACAGCATCGACTGTGTTTTGAGCATTATTCTTAACTATAAACCAATGTGACCATTTTGAAGGGTAATATAAGTATAAGTAATTTCTTAGATATTTTTAAAAACTGATATTCTAAACTTAAATTATTACAATCGTCTCAGAAGTCTATGATTGTGTAAAATTACATCATTATTATAAACAATATTCGTTTTCTGTTCAAAGGTAAAGATTCATTTGACTTTGTTTAAACATTGATTTAGTTAATGGGAGAAAATATGAGTAAACAAGAGAGTTATTTACCGTGAGTTATCAACCTTTCTTTGTTATTTTCCTTGTTATTTATCAGTGTTCCTAAGGGTGGCCGTTACCGTCAAACTTGGCACTTTCAACATTGCAATGCAATTCAGTGCACCACGACCTCCTTCAGTACAACGAATCGTACATCATAAATTCTTTTCTACGTTATTCCACTCAGTGTTATACAATTGTTAACAAAAAAACTTGAACCGCAGGTCAATGAGCATTACTAAATTAGAAATACTTACTTAGTACTCATTGAACAAAACTCGCTTAAGTCACTCACTACTTCTCAGTGGGCTTATGTAGTGCTCACGAAACAAAATTCAATGAATAAAGTGAACAATACTAAGAAACTTGTTCTTACTGCACATTACACACATAGTCTATACACATGTATGTTCCTTGAACATGTGCTCGTTGGTCATGATTGGCTGAGATTTTCCCAGTTAACATACCTATCTATGTATTGTTCAGTAAGCATTACCCTATGCACATGGTGTACTTACTGATCATATTCACCTTATTTAGCTCATTGTACACTACTCACTAAGTAATACTCATTAGCCATAACAGAGTACCAATGGGTTAATAATACGCACTGAGCACTATTTTGGTGAACACAACTGAGTTGTACTATCTTAACAGAACTCATATAGAACTGTTCTATGTACATCGATCACAGATTGAATTAGCTCATGGTAAATAAGTCACTGAGAACTATTCACTAAGTTATACTCACTGAGTTGTGCTCACTGCACAGAGTTCATTTAGCTGTACTCGCTGAAGCAGTACTCACATAGTTGTTTTTACTGAGCAGTGCTAAATGCAAAATATTCAACGAGTATTTTCCACTGCAGGCTTTGTGAAATCATTTAGGGGAATATGAAAATTTATTTAAGTATAAAGATTGTCAAAACTGAGCTTCCCTGATCCATGCTGTTATCTATTCGCATTTAAAATATTTAAATATGCGGCAATATGTGACCATGTGACCCCATACGTCTGATCTACACTGCTCGAAAAGACATAGAGATAATCATTTATCATTACATTTACAGGCGAAGACGCCGGTAACTTTTCTCATTTTCTTTACCTTTGTACAAAAATGAACCACTAAGGCTTCCGTTGAAATCTACGTACAAACAAATCCTGATAAAACCCAACCATTTTACGCATAATCACCCCAAATAAATAATCAATTCATAAATTTCAACCTGTCAACATCTCTTTTACACTCCCTGGAAGCAAACAAATCTATTAGTGCAGAGCTTAAGATTCGACCATTGATAGCATTGTTTATGTCTGAATTGATTTCTTTAGGGACTTTTTGTAGACAAAAGATTAAACGGTTATATATATGTATATATATCTGAAAAAATTTCATTCTCCAAACTGAACTGAATTCATTACGTTTGAGAAGAGTGATAAGTTTGAAACAGTAAAAGTACGTGATAAAGAACCTTGGATTGTAAGTAGATATTTTACGCTAAATTTTGTAAGAAGGATAATATGATACTAGCAGACAATAGTATGATCATTTATAAATTTTAATTAACTAATTCATTCATTCACTCAGACAGTCAGTTGGTTATTCAGTTAGTCAATAAGACGTCAATTCTTCTATCATTCCAGCATTGATTCATTCACGCTTTGTGTCAGCATGTTAAATGGTCAAAAGGAAATACTACGACGCGGTATGATAGTGAAAAGTCTATCTGTGACTTCCAAGACTCTTCTTGTCTGCCATGTACATATACATTTATTTTTCATGTTTTTGCAACTTTGTCAAAATAATAGAAAGATAATGTCATCGGAGCGTGTTAACGTAATATACGTATCCAATGTTACGACTTATTGTTATTTCTACTGTCTAACTGCATCACACCATAATTTTCGAAAGTCATTTAAATAAAGGGAAAATGTTGCTCTAAAACACTTAGTACCAGAAACTACCTTTTTGTCTTCAAAATATGTTAAGAATGACTTGAATTTTCGAGTGTTACGTGTAACAAACATACTTGATCGGCATAGTTTCTGCTTGACCGTTTGACACCATCGCAACATAGCATGTCACGACTTTAAGCTGGACACTTAAAAAATGTACAAACGGTCGACGTAAACTACATTTAGTCGTTTAGATTATTTTGCCATATTGTGCCGGATTTCTTTGCTCAGCGCGTGTGTTTACTTTTTCTCTGTATTTCAACGCGCGGTTTAAAATTGTTTTCGGCTAGTGATATTCAGCCTCATACGTCTGATCTACACTGCTCGAAAAGACAAATATAGAGTTAATCATTTGTCATCACATTTAGAGGGGAAAACACCGGAAACTTTTCTCATTTTCTTCACGTAATGAATGCACTCTTTGTACATGGAGGAAGCACTAACGCTTATGTTGAAATCTACGTATTTAAAAACTTTTACAAACAAATTCAGATTAAACCCAAACAGCATACGGATAAGTACCCCAAATAACTTATCAATTTATAACTGCAACCTGTCAACATCTCTTTTACACTCACTGGAAACAAACAACTCTATCAGGGTATCAGGGTAGCTTAAGATCCGACCACTGATAGAAGTGTTTATGTCTGAATAGAATTTCTTTAGGGACTTTTTGTAAAAAATAATGAATAACTGATGAAATGGTTATATATAATGTACATATATCGAAAAAAAACATTTTTCAAACTGAAGTGAATTCATTAAATTCAAGAAGAGAGATTAGGTTGAAGCACTAAGAGTACGTGATAAAAAACTTTGGATTGTAAGAAGAAATTTACTCTAATTGATATAATACTAGTAATGTAACAAACATGCTTCAGTTGTATGTCCATTTATCAATATTTATTAATAATTTATTCATTCAGTCGGTCATACATTCATTCATGCACTCGGAAAATCAGTCAGTCAATCAGTCAATAAGACGTTTATTCTTCCATCATTCCAGGAATTGATTCATTCCCGTTTAGTGCTTTGGAAATATTTTGACGCGGTAAGGAAGGAAAGGTCTATCTGTGGCTTGCAAGAATGACAATCATGCATTTGTGAGTTCATATTTCATGCTTTCTTGTGTACCTTTGAAATCATTATATCAAAGTTCTGACAATAACAAAACTTTAAATTAAAACAATTTGTGTACACAAGCGTCTTTCTTTGATATTTATTTTGCCGTCCGTCAAAATAACTTGCATATATGTGTATTCCGAAAATTTTTAGTCAAAACTAAAAACAACAACATTCTTTTTGTACAAACTGTCCACCTTATAACTAAGACATCGATTTAAATATATTAACTTTCATTAGTTATGGACTATTAGTTTCTTACATGAGCACGCGGTTCAGATGGAAATATCCGTCACTGAGGGTAACTGTTTTGGCGGGAACGAGGCTTTGCCGATTTTCCGCGAAACAGTTACCCGAAGTGACGGATATTTCCATTTTAACCAAGTATCTCATGGTAGAGAAACTTTTCTTGCATACCGTATTGCACTTTAAAATAGATATTTAAATACAAACTTATCGAAATGATGCATTTTATTATAAAAACAAACGTTAATCAGATGCTGTGTTTGGTAAAATGACGTCACATTGTTTATAACGTTACGTCACAAGTAAATCACGCGAGTCGTCTTACATGGGTGTGGGCTGTAAGATGAGATTTTCCTGTACTAGTAAAAACTGCACATATCCCCATATCCCCATCTGGTATGCAAGAATAGTTTGACCTATTGTAAGTCTAGTCGCGCTCATGAGATGTTGGTCAGATCCAAAGCTCATCGTAATACCGAAGTAACCTCCGGAATAGACAGCAGTTTGCGGCGTTGACAACAGCTTCAAAACAAAACGCGTGATTTTACGGTGAGTAGGTATTTCTGATTTTCGATTGTCGTTGTGAGTAACGACTTATAGATATTGTTAAACCATAGATCAAGGACAACACATGCAGTTTTATTCAAAATGTAACCGCACAGGAGAAATGGAAGTTTTTCAAAAAGTTGAGTGTTTCCGCATTCGGCATTAATTATCAATTTATAGGTGTTAATTTTTAGAACTGAATAATTTTGAATAATCAGGGACAAACTTCAATTATTTCTCTATAAGTCTACCCACTGTAACATTGTATTGTGCCGTTTTAAAATTAAAGTCGACAGGACAACTGGAATGGCAGTTTATATTCTGAATGGTTTAATGTGACAGCAGGTTCGATCAATGATTATGTCAACGCTGACAACATACTTGGTGAAGGTAAGTGTTCATTGATAAACATTTACATAATTAAATTGGTCTAGAGCGGCTGCTTATTTTATCTATGGTGAAACAATATCTATCAGCCGTTACTTAGAGCGGCAACTGAAAAGACAACAAAAAAACATACCCACGATAAAATCCCGCGTTTTGTTTTAAAGCTGCCGCCAACGCCGGAGGTACACTGTGATACACCTGGCACTAGTTTTCCACGGTCTCGAGAGTACTAAGATCATTGGTTTTAAGATTTCTTCACAGTCAATAAATAAATATATTAGAATTTGGAATCTTTGACAACATTTGCATGACAAAATAAAACACTCATCCGATTCCCGGGGATATCTACTAGAGCTAAAAAAAAATGGTTCACTAATATTGTATTTAACCTTAGACTTTTTATGAGGGAAACAGCCAATTATTTACCATTGAAATGTATCAAAATAACAACGTTCACTCAGGTTTTAGCGCATTTCATACAATGTATCAATGCCTTTTTCTATATCTACTTTTAAATTAAAGCTTTTAATCAGCTCTTTTCTTTGATTTAGAATTTCTACAGATTTCCTCTTTTTTGACATTATTTTTATTCGTATTATTAAATAAGCTACTATAGTATATTGTAACTGTTTTTAACTTTTCAGATGAAGTGCCTGCTAAGTCTGGTATGCGTTGGTATCTGCCTGGCAGTGTTAGGTGAGTCAGGCGGGGCGGAGATGGGGTTAAGGTGAAGGAGGGCTTCAATTTTAGTTGTGTACAGTTCCCTGCCGATTTAAGTGTCGTACCTTTTAGACAATGTTCAATACAAAATGGCTTTTCTGCGTCAGTAATGATATATTGTACTTTTACTTGCTTTTAAAATATATATATTTGTACATTATATATTGGTATATTATAAGAGAAGACAGTATAAGAAGGCAGTATAAAAATTGTTTGCGGGCACTCGAGACTATTACCGACAGGATAAAAAATGATCATGACCCCATGAGGCGACTCTTAAACTACTATGATACATGAAATTCATTAATTGCTTCGTTTTGGACACTATAATTTTCAACTTGACAAATTCATCTTGTCGGAAAATACGACATTTATATACTGTACAGGTCATACCAATTACCGGGAATCTTACTGGTTAATGAAGGTGCACAGTTAAATACTCAAAATGCATAAAACATTTCTGCTTTTAAAATAAAGTTTCATCATTTATCTTCGAGAAGAAATGAAATCATAAACAAAAACTACATGTATGTATAAAGCGTTAAAAGCAAGCTTTATTAAATTATTCATTGATATAAAATTTGTAGTGATGTTTTGCTAAATGTTTGATAGTGATGTTATTTCCAGTCCAACTATAATCAGATAATCATTTAATCTAAAAAGAAAAAATACACAAAATTTAAAATATTACTCTTGCTTCTCAAAAATGAACACAAACCTTTCAAATAAAATATTTTGGGGTAGTTTTGAGATATAAAAGTATTTGAAACACAGCAAATTAGAAAGGAAACTACGCTTTTTTACTTAATGATCATTCATTGTAATTGGTATATCCCGGTAACTGGTATATTGAGTATACATATATAACATCTATATTTAAAAATCAATGCTAACATATCCATTGTTTTGCGTAATATCAAGGTTTTCCAGTATGTTCTAAAGTATGGCAGCGCTAAATGGTCTTGAATGTATTAAAAGTGTCTAGAAATCTAGTGCATATCGATCGCAATCCACTGAGTCATTACTGAAATAATAACAAGCATAGTCAGTGAATTTATATCCCCCGCCGAACAAGGCAAATCATTGAAAAAGACCAATTTGAAAGTGTCTCTATTACTGTCATAAAGAACTAAACTATAATACAGTTGTAGATTAAATTAAATCAGCGCTACTAGTTTAAGCAGCCAATCAGAGAATTCTGTGACAGTTGACATATTAATAGTTTCTATCATGAGCACCAGGTACAGATCGAAATATCCGTCACCGAGAGTAACTGTTTTGGCGGGAACGAGGCTCTGCCGAGTTCCTGCAAAACAGTTTCCCGAGAGGACGGATATTTCCATCTGAACCAAATGTCTAATTATAGAAACTTTTTCTTGCATACCGTCTTGCACTTTATAATAAATTTCAAAATGCAAACGTTTCGAAAAAATGCGTTATGATATAAAAACAAACGATATTCAGATCTTTTTTGGGAGAAGTGACGTCACAATCTTTATAACGTCACGTCACAAGTAATACACGAGAGTCATGTTACATGAGGGGATGTAAGATGACATTTTCAAGCACTGCTAAAAACTGCAGATATCCCGATCCTGTATGCAAGAAAAAATAATATGCAGATTTCCGGTCATATTTTTTATTCTGACAAAATTATTTATCTGTATAAATTAGCTTTAAAAATGTTTTTCTTTTATTTTAGTGAAGTAAAATATCTTTGACTTAAATGAATAATTTGTTTGTGGAAGAGAAATATTGTTCAATTTTCTCAGACTGTAGCAAAAGTAACTTACTTGAGTAATTTATTTACATAACTCAACCAGTTTACTCAATTGCATATCTTTATGGCATTACATATATATTACAATGTACAACTACATGTACAATATAATTATGTTAGATATATATAGATTCTTTTTAAAAGCATAAGTAAAATACTACTTTTCTTCATTTTTATCTTCTTTATTCAAATAAGAAGTTCTTAACTCTTTAAGTTAAGTTCACCAGCATTTATCAATTTTACCTACTGTAGTAGTAACTAATCAGTAGCTGATGATGGAAAACAGAAGCTAGTTTATCATTGGCTAAGACCGTCCTGTGAATACACAGGTCTGTCTGGACCCATGTTGCCACATATCTCACATTCCTGATCAATTGTCAGGATTGACACTGTGTATATATATAAGTATTTATATAATATGTAAGAAAAGCGCCAAACACCCTTAAGGGCTTAATTTCTAAAAAAAGAACCATTTTCTAAATTTTCCATCGTCGGAGACTACAAACTTTATTACTTGTGTCAAACATAATCAAATTCTGACATGCTTTTTCTGGAAAAAGGAAGCTTTTTAAAATTCACCACCCCAATGGGGCCTCTTCTCTGAGCTATAAGTTACAGTCATAAGGAGCAGTTGAAAGTTAAATCATATCAGCAAAACAAGAATTCTTATGTTTATGTATATAACGACTAAGAAAAGCACTACAACCCCTTAATTTCTTTTACATTTTCCATTGTTAACATAATCAAATTCTGAGAAAGCTTTTCAGAAAAAATGTAGATCTAAAATTTCACCACCCCATTGAGGCCTCATCTCTGAGGGGATCTTTTTTCCACAAGTAACAGTAATAAAGAATGTAACTGTTGTAAGTTAATTTAAACAGCAATACTAGTTTCAGAAAACAAACAGTTTTAAGTTTCTGTATAGAATATATAAGAAAAGCGCTACACCCCCTTTAGGATCTAATTATTTTTTTGAATCCATGTTGTTAGAGTACAAAAGTTGATACCTTGTGCCAAACATAATCAAATGCTGTTAAACGTCTAAAAATCAAGCATTTTAAAACAGCTGGCCCCGTCCGCCAGAGGGCGGAGGTGTAGGGAATAGATATTAGAAAGATTGGTCATTAGCTACTACAACCCGTTTTCAGAGAAATGTAAGTTTCAAGCTTTCATACTGATTATATAAGAACACAATCGAAGGACAATAACTCTGGAGTTACTGTGACACTCCAAACAAAAGCTGCGCGTGCATCGCCGCACTGTGCTGTTTTATATTCACTTTTAGCTCAAGTTTCATGTAATTCCATCCATCGGTTCCTTAGTTATTTCGTTTTAACTATTTAAATTTATCTTCGCTATGTTAGCGTAATAGATTTTAAATCAACAGTCATTTTATTTTATAGTTCCACAGGCAGAAGGAGCAACACAATCAGCTGTTGCAGCAGGACCTATAGCAGGACCTGTAACACAGCCATCTTCAGGTAAGTCCATGTAATTAAAGTTGTTTAACAATTGCCTATTCATGGAGACCACTATATTTTCCGAGACATTTTAAAGCTACCAGGACTTCGAAATGTAATAGGGTGCATAGGGACCGTTCATTTCAAAGGGCCAATTTGCGACCATTTAAAACCGTGTACACACCAGAATGACTTTCTACATTTTTTCGTTCTTGACCATAAATAAAACTGTTCCTTTACCAATTCAAACACATTTAGCAAAACAGTAATAAACATTCATCATTTTTCTGCAAGTCTGCCAGTCCCTAACAGTGTTTCAAAGATTACATGGTAAGAGAAATTGGAAACTCCTGGAAATACCGATTACATATTATTAGTTTCTTCCATGAGCATGCGGTTCAGATCGAAATATCCGTCACCGTGGGGTTTGGCGGGAACGAGGCTACCCGAGGTGACGGATCTTTCCATCGGAACCAAATAATTCATGGTACAAACTATTTCTTGCATACCGTCTTACACTTTAAAAAAGATATTTAAATGCAATGCCTTTTGAAATAGAAACAAACGTTATTCAGATGCTGTGTTTGGGAAAGTGACGTCACATTGTTTATAACGTTACGTCACAAGTAATTCACGTAAGTCATATTACATGGGGGCTGTAATATGAGAGTTTCCAGCGCTGGTGAAAACTGCGGGTACCCCGATCCGGTATGCAAGAAGCTACAATGTTGCGTTTTGTTGACGTTATAATGGCCTCTTATCGGTCCATACGTAAAACAGTTTATTACCGTACTTGTTTCGGTTTTCTTGTCGAATTGACAATTTACAAGATTACTTTGAAGACTCACTGCATGACTCACTGAAAAACTCGTTATGTTTTATAAATGTGTTATTCCTGCTAAAAGAAGTGTGTATAATAAATGCTACCTAAACGTTACTAGGTGGTAGTGGTGGCGGTGGCGGCGGTGGCGGTTCAGGAAGACTTGTTGTTAAACTCGTTCTGTTTTATAAATGTGTTATTCCTGTTAATTGACTAAAATTGTTATAATAAATGTTACTTCATTGATACTAGGTGGCAGTCCAGGTGGCAATGGTACAAACAGTATGACAAGCGGGTCACTGTACAAATGGATAGCACTTCTCATCATCTCAGCGTTCATTTCCAAAGTCTTCTAAAGCTTGCTGACTGGACATATTATCACTTGACGTTTTGTGAAAAGAACCATATCGTAAATAATCATTCCGTAGAGTTTGCACCATAGTTCTTCACCTGAGCGGATATTACTCTAGCAGTAATTATGATGCTCTGATATTCCAAATTTCTTGAAAATAAAATCAATAAACATGTTATATATAGTTTTTTATATACCTCTTGTTTGTTGAAGTTCTAATTAGCATGCCTTGTAATCACATCCCGTGTTTTTTATAATGACACAAAGTGCCAGGTTGAGCTATTAGGGTCGCTTGATACCGTCTGGCATCCGTCCGTTAACTTTTCCCTTAGAACTGCATCTTCTCTGAAACCACTGGGCCAATGTTGATGAAACTTAGCATGGAATGTTCCTTGCATAAAGCTCTATCAAAGATGTTCAAATAATTCCATTCCAAGCAGAACTCTGAATGTCATGGCTAATTCTCAAAACCCGGAAGGCCCATAGCTTAGATATTTGGCATGCATCATTGTCAAATGGACCTCTACCAAGAGTGTACAAATTATGACCCCCGACTCAAAATTGATTCCGCCCGGGTGTTCATTTGATTTTACATAGGCTTATGTAGGGACCTTTAAGTTAGATATTTAAACATGTTACATTGTCTAGTGGACCTCTACCAAGACTGTTCAAATTATGAACCTCGGGTCAAAATTGACCCCGTCCGGGGGTCATTTGATTTTACATACTAGTAGACTTATATAGGAAAAACTTTAAAACTTTTCTTCTCTGAAACCACTAGGTCTAGAACTAAGATATTTAGCATGTAGCATTGCCTAGTGGACCTCTATCAAGATTATTCCAATTATGACCCCCTGGGCAAAATAGATCCCACCCGGGGGTCACTTGATTTTACATAGGCTTATATAGGAAAAAGTTTAAAAGTTTTCTTCTGAAACCTCTAGGACTAGAGATAAGATATCTAGCATGTAGCATTTCCTAGTGAACCTCTATCAAGATTGTTCAAATTATGACCCCCAGGTTAAAATTTACCCCGCCCGTGGACATTTTATATTGGCTTATATAGGAAAAACTTAAAAAATCCTCTTCTCTGAAGCCAGGTGAGTGATATAGGGTCATCTTGTTTATATTAAACGTCCATAGCAACGACAGCAGAAAACCCCTGTTCTGGAGTATGAGACAAATGAAGATATTGATCGATACAATTAATTGATATATACGGAATATTATAACAGTCGGTTGATCTGCGGGGTCGTAACTTTCGAGTTGGCTGTATAGTTCCGCCACTATGCAGTCAACGAGAAAGATACACCCGCAGATCTACCGACTGTATTAGTATTCCTTCTATTATATACCTTTACCGGACGTCATGTAAAATCTCATAAAAACGTTAAATATTGTGTTTCATAAACGGCGTAAAATCAAGATAACGCGCTCTTTCGTGTCACGTTTTATGACGTTCGTGCCGTCACTTTAGTCTTCCGTGTATAAACAAACAACAGAAATAAAAAGTAAATACAAAATGTAAATTATCTGTCTGGTTTATTTAATGCGAAAGAGACATTACATTAATTTGTTTTCGAATGTGACCTAAAATCAATATGACGGCAACAAAACCAAACTTATTTTACTGAAGCAACGTGGGTCTAGTTTTCCACTTTTAGCGTAGGAATATAATATGAATATACATGTGTGTTCAACCTACACGACGGAGAGCTGAGATACGGCCTATTTCATCTGATACAGAAAATTTGATACGGGGTGTTGTATTTTACTGTACAAATACTAAAGAAAACTCAGATAAACAGTAGTAGTTATATGATAAATGTTATGTCCAGACAAAACTTAACTAAATAGATGAATAGCTTGATATACTGCTTGGCAATGTGTATGTCTTTGATTGTTTATAGTCCCGGCCGACCGTGGGATTTCTCCCCTGGTGAACTCGCTAAGACCACAGTATAACTCCAATATGGAAACAGGTACAAATCAAAATTTGAAAATCTAGGGTGTTTTGTTTTACCTGACTGCAATACCCAGTCAGTACTACAGTGTGTGTGTGTGTGATAGCTTTTAATCACTCATCAGATTCTAACCAAGAAAAACACCTACTGTAGTATTTATTGTTTAAATTCAAATTTTATGTCCATTGGGGCATTGAAAGGGCGCCAAGATTTTCAATTCAGGGCTTCGAATCGTGTCACTAGCAGAACTTGAATGAAGCTTACACAATCCATGTTTTCAGAACCGATACTGGTAAGAACTTTACAACGATCAACAAATGTATTTCATAGACGTTGGAAGAGAAATTAACAACCTATATATAATGAAAAAGTAACATTACTTTATGTTTTTCGGTGGTTTACCAAATGTAATGGTGCATTATATGCCCGTCTGGTTTGTGGTAAATCAAACAGGGTCAAATCAAACTGTCATTCAGTTATTCAAAAGCACTGACATTGGCAGTTTTAGAACTCCGCAATAACTGGGACAATAATACTGGTCATGATAATGCAAGTTATGCCTAGAAACATTTGGACAAAGTTTGAAAACTTTGGTAGAGGGTCTCTCATATACAGAACAGATAGTGCTAATTCTACAGAGTCATAAATCCCGAGTGCGTTGGGCCATATGGCTGGTTACGAATCTTGTAGTATTTCAAAAGTTTGGTGAAGATCCTGTAAATAAATTCCAACAAAACATGTAGAAATGCATTTTCATGGTTATAGTTTAGAGTCGCAAAAATACACTTTCTTTCGTTTAGAATCTTTTCTTAGCTTGCATTACAGTCTATCTTCTTAAATAAAGGTGTAAAGGTGGAGAACTTTTCATATTGCCACTAAACTTAAAGCCCATAACCCTAACATATAAAATTGTACAAGTTTCCTCAAAATGAATAAATAGGTGATGTTTTCTGGGGTCATTTTGCACGTTAACTGAATTTATGTAGGGTAGAAAGTGTAAAAATAAAATATAACACTGCTTAAAATTAAGAATGAACGAAAGTAAGTATAGATATCAAAGTCAAATAAAAGTTTCATTTAATTAATATACCTTTAAGTCGAATATAAGTATGTAGTAAATACTTACTTCGTAACGTTTATCCAATATCTGACCAATTGAAATTTGTGTGGTACAGCTACATGAGCTTTTAACACTTCCTGATGCATAACACCACCAAAATGTATTCCAACATTTATGCATCTATGTAAACTAAGGCTTGGGATATACAAACTGAGAGCGTCAGTATGGTGATCGGTCTAAGGATAATTTTAATTTAATCATTTTTTCTAATATTTCAGACCAAAAGCTGTTCTGAAAAGAGAAATGGCACTTTAGATAAGTTTTCATTTCAGCGATAAAATTTTGCAATAATAACAGTTGAAATAAATTCAGAAGAAACTTTTTCCAAAGGGTGTTTTTACATGGGTGAAATGGCACAATTCTGTGGTCGTACTCCAGCAAAACCTCAAATGATATTACCGTTCAAAGTGACCATCAAAATTTTAAATAAAACACATTAATCAGTGATTTAGGCTCCTTGATTAATAATTATTGCCATAGTTACCCCCCCCCCCCCCACACACACACACAAAGAAAAACGATCTGTGTAACAGTTTCATTCACATTGGACATAGAGGAAATCTGTAAAAGAAATACTTTTTACTATCCTGGTCAAAAATAAAAACCACCCTTTCGATTGTGTATATCTTAAAGCCACATAATCACATTGATTTCACTGATAAATATACTATTAGGATAACGATATAACCATGTTGTATTCAGTCTATAACAATGTTAACAAATGTCTTTCTTTGATATTTAAGTCATTTCTTCATGATAAAGAGTTTCCAGAAAGCTTTTCTTATTATTTGCAATATCATTGAACAAATTACTGGACTGTATTTCTATCATATACATCGATTTAAAAGGAAAGTTAGGAATGTGTCTGGTACAAATATAGGTCATTTCCTCTGGTAAGACATCTTTCTTGGTAAAATAAGAGCTACATATAAATGTGATCCTGGTGTAATGATGTTGATTGAATTGATTATGTATTCATGTAACCTTTAACCTTACAGTTCTGTAAAATTCCACTGACCACTTGTACCTGTATACATTAGGCGAATTCCCGCCAATGATAAGTCCTTACATTAAAGTTGATAAGAAAGCACGCTTGTGTTGTTCACTTTATAAACTCACATTTGTGAGGACCAAATATACTTTACCAACAAAATGTAAATAATATTACATGGTGTAAGAATTTATAATTGGAGTTTTAAAGCATCATAATGGAATTAACAGGGTTAACAGTGCCAGTCATGAACTGGGCAGCAACAAACTTGCCAGAACAGTGGATTAAGTTTCAAAGACACGTTAAAGTGGAATTATGCGCATTTTTTTCAATTAAAATGCAGCTGAAATAGGTGTGTGTACAAAAGGGCAGAGGAAATAATAGCCTTTAGCCCAATGTACCAAACTCGTCCAGCTACCAGTACGAAATATTGATTTTCCTATTTTGACTGGGAGAGTCAATTTAAGAAACAAACAACTGCATGCAGGAGTTGCTTCCCTTCCACTGCCGAAATCTCTACCAACAACAACAATAACAAAGGAGCTATTATTTTATTAGTTCAATTTTTTTATTTCTAAAGCACCAACTTCAAATACTAATGCGGCATTATCATTAGTTTGACACATTTAAATGCACAGCAACCGAAAATTGCTTTTATAAAACTATCACCAAAAAAGGAAAGATGCGCATCATGTCACTTTAAGCTTATGTTCACGGGACCCGTGAAGGAGAAATCCGACGAGGAAAAAGTTTCCTACTTCCTGATATTGGTTTGCGACATGGAGAGAGACATACATGTAACTTTGGAGCCATTCACAGAAGACGATGCAAAAAACCCGCAAAAGTATTATGAAAAGTTTAAAGCACATGTGCAGCCATCTTTGAACCCAATCTTCGCGAGATACATGTTCAATAACGAAGTACACGGAAGTGACAATATTGATGCCTTTGTCACAAGATTAAAACTTAGTGCAGTGGACGGTAGCTTCACTTACACAGAAATTATCCGTGATATGATAGTTTTCGGCACGAATTCGGCAAGGGTTACGGAAAAACTTATAAATAAAGGGTAAGGACTTACCCTAGCGAATGCCATACAAATGGCACAGGCGCATGAATATTCTCAACAGTTACATTTTATGGAAGCAACAAATGATGGTGATGCTATACAAAAACCCTTTAAACCAAGAAAGCGACCGCAGCAACAAAAGCGCACAACGGAATACAGAGAAAGGAAATTTCAAAACAAGGAGAGTCAATGTACACATTGTGGACATAATTCTCAAAAACAAGATTCAAAGTGCCCAGCAGAAAACGGAAAATGTAATAAATGTGGGAAACTTAATCACTTTGAAAATGTATGCAGATCAAAAAACAGGAACGTCTTCGAAGTGAACTGATCAAAATCAAACCAGGGAAATAAATTTAGCGATAGTGACAGTGAGGAATATCAAAATTTCTATGTAGACACGGTAATTTTTTCTTCAACTCGTGATCGTGCATTCACTCAAATTAACTTTGGTCGCTCCCGATCCCCTGTTCATTTCAAAATAGACACTGCAAGTGCGGTGGATATTTTGCCACTGAGTCACTTTCAGAAACTGAAAATTAAGCACCCCTTAGAAACCCCAGATAATAACCTGACCTCATACACGGGCAACATGCTACCTGTATGCGATATGGTTAGATACAGCTTACCTACTCTGTAGAAAACTCGATCTCTAGGTGTAAACAAAGATAAACAAAGAGTTATGTAAGAGTATGGGGATTTATTCGAAGGTGTCAGGGTTATCCTGGGTGAAAGCAAACTTCACATTAAGCCTGATGCTGTTCCTGTAATAAACGTACCTAGGTGAGTTCCAGAAGCTTTGATGGACAGGTTTCAGAAAGAACTCCAACACATGGAAAAAGAAGATATCATAACGAAGGTCACTGAACCTACAGAATGGGTTAACTCTCTTGTCATAGTAGAAAAACCTAAAACAGGAAAGGATTTGTCTCGATCCGAAAGCCCTTAACAAGGCCATAAAACGACCTCACTACCCAATGCGCACCATGGAAGACGTAAGACGCTAAATTCTTCAGTATACTTGACATTACGCACGCGTATTGGAGTGTCAAACTTGATCAGAAGTCATCTCTCTTGACCACTTTCATCACGGTATTTGGCAGGTACCGTTGGCTGAGACTTCCATATGGTATTTTTGCATCAAGTGACATATCCATGCAAAAAGTAGACGAAATATTTAAAGAACTTAAGGGTCTTACAGCTATCGTAGACGCCATCTTGATATATGGCAAATCTCGTGAGGAACATGACGGAAACTTGCGTAACGCTCTCGACAGAGCTAAGTCTAAGGGAATAAAGTTCAATCCCGACAAGTGCATCATAGGGGTCACTGAAGTTCCATTCTTTTGCCATTTAATTACATCAACAGGACTTAAACCAGACCGTACGAAATTAGAGGCGATATCGAAACTCGATATCCTCAAGAACAGAAAACAACTGGAAAATGTACTTGGCATGGCAAATTACCTTCAGAAATTCTCACAAAATTTAGCTGAGGTAGCAAGTCCTATGACGTCTCTACACAGAAAAGAAGTAGAATTCATTTGGGATGCTGCTCGAAGTGCGGCATTCTCAAAAATGAAAACTATCATTACACATAGTCCTGTATTGGCATACTTTGACCACAAGCAGCCAGTCACGCTTGAGTGTGATGCATCAAAAAATAGAGTTAGTGCAGTCATCATAAAAAATGGCCACCCGGTTGCTTTTGCATCCAGAACATTGACAGAAACGGAATCCCGTTATGCAAATATAGAAAGACAGTTATAAGCAATACTCTTTGGATGCACGCGCTTCCATCAGTATGTGTACGGTAGGCATGTAACAGTACATTCAGACAATAAACCGTTAAGTTCAATCATGAAAAAGAATGTGTCCGCATGTCCCCGAAGACTTCAAAGGATGAGGTTAAAATTGTCCAAATAAGACATTGACGTACGACATGTTAGGAGTAAGCAAGTACCAGTCAGTGACTTGCTCTCTTGACAACCACTCAAAGAATAGTTAAACACAGAAGGCCTTGACTTACATGTACACTCAGTATCAAAGACTATCTTGTTACAGTAGACTAATATAGTCGGTACTTTGAGGTAGACGCACTTCCAAATACACAAAGTATCACAATTATCAGAAAACTCAAGGTCCATTTGGCAAGATATGGTATTTGTGACAAACTTGTCACTGACAACGGACCACAATTCTCCGCTGAAATTTGCTAAAGAATGGGGATTCTCACATGTTACATCCAGCCCCTCACATCCTATTAGCAATGGCCTAGCCGAGAAAACAGTTTCCATTGTCAAGCGCATTTTCAAAAAAGCGCATGAAAGTCACAGAGGCCCTTATCTAGCTATACTTGAGTATAGAAACACCCCTCTAGAATGTGGATTCTCCCCAAATCAATTACTAATGGGTAGAAGAACAAAGTGCATACTGCAAATAAGAAATTCACAACTACAGCCCAAAACGGTCAGCCCGAAACTTGTCCGTGAGAAAATGCAACAACTGAAACAAAAACAAAACTCTTATTACGATAAGAACTACCCCCTCCTAAATTGAATGAATACGCCCGAATTCAGGTCAACAAATTGTGGGAACCAGCCAAAGTCATAAAAATACACAAAGAGCAATCCTTTTTGTTCAAATGTAAAGATTCATTTGACTTTCTTTTAACATTAATTTAGTTACTGGGAGGAAATATGGTTATAAACAAGAGAGTTATGTCCCGTGAGTTATCAACTTTTCCTTGTTATTTATCAGTGTTATTAAGGGTGGCCGTTAACATCAAGCTTGGCACTTTTAACATTGCAATTCAGTGCACCACGACCTCCTTCAGTACGACGAATTTAAACATCATAATTTCTTTTGTACGTGATTCCACTCAGTGCTATACAATTGTTTACAAAATAACCTTGTACCGCAGGTCAATGAAAAATACTCAGTTAGTAATACTCACTTAGAAGTACTCATTGAACAAAACTAACCTAGTACTATTTAGTGAACATGGCTGAGTTGTACTCTCTTAACATAACTCATATAGTACTGTTCGATGAACATCACTCACTGAATTGTGTTCATGGAACATAAGTCACTGACAACTATTCACTAAATTATACTCACTGAGTTGTACTCACTGCACATTGTTCGCTTAGCTGTACTCGCTAAGCAGTACTTATACTTAGTTGTTTTCACTGAGTAGTTTTTAATGCAAAATATTCATCTAGTATTTCCCACTGCAGGCTTTGTGAAATCATGTAGGGGAATATGGAAATTCATTTGATTCCCTGATTCATGCTGTTATCTTTTCGCAATATGCGGCAATATGTGACCATGTGACCTCATACGTCTGATCTACACTGCTCGAAAAGACAAATATAGAGATAATCATTTGTCATTACATTTAGAGGGGAAAACACCGGAAACTTTTCTGATTTTCTTCACGTTATGAATGCACTCTTTGTACATGGAGGAAACACTAATGTTTATGTTGAAATCTACGTGTTAAAAAACTTTCACAAACAAATTCAGATTAAACCCAAACAGCATACGCATAAGCACCCCAGATAACTTATAAATTTATAACTACAACCTGTCAATTTCTATTTTACACTCATTCGAAACAAACAACTTTATCAGGGTATCAGGGTAGCTTAAGATTCGACCACTGATAGCAATGTTTATGAATGAATTAATTGAATTTCTTTAGGGACTTTTTGTAAAAAAATAATGAATAACAGATGAAATTGTAATATATAATGTATATATATCTAAAGAAAAATCATGTTTCAAATTGAAGTGAATTCATTAGATTTAAGGAAAGTGATCAGGTTGAAACACTAAAAGTAAGTTATAAAGAACTTTGGATTGTAAGCAAATATTTTACTCTAAATAATATAATACTAGTAATGCAACAAATATGCATCAATAGTATGTTCATTTATCAATATTAGTTAATTAACAACTGTATTAATTAATGAATTCATTCATTCAGTCAGTCAGACATTCATTCATTCATTCATGCACTCGGATAATCAGTCAGTCAATCAGTCAATAAGACGCTTATTCTTCCATCATTCCAGGAATTGATTCATTCCCGTTTTGTGCTTTGGAAATATTTTGACGCGGTAAGGTAGGGAAACATCTGTGGCTTGCAAGAATGACATGCTTTTGTGAATTCATATTTCATGCTTTCTTGTGTACCTTTGAAATCCTTAACATTAAAGTTCTGACAATAACAAAACTTGAAATAAAAACAACTTTTGTACACAAGCGTCTTTCTTTGACATTTATTTTGCCGTCAATCAAAATAACTTGCAGAGAGATATATGTCTTCCAAACATTTTAGTCAAAACTAAAAACAACAACATTCCTTTTGTACAAACTGTCCACCTTATAACCAAGACATCGATTTAAATATATTCACTTTCAGTTGTTATGGACTATTTTATCATATTGTAAGTCTAGTCGTGAACATGAGATGTTGGTCAGATCCAAAGCTCATCGTTATACCGAAGTAACCTCCGGAATAGACAGTAGTTTGCGGCGTTGACAACAGCTCCAAAACAAAACGCGTGATTTTACAGTGAGTAGGTATTTCTGATTTGTGTTGCCTTTACAGTTGTCGTTGTAAGTAACGAGTTGTAGATATTGTTAAACCATAGATCAAGGACAACACATGCAGTTTTATTTAAAATGTTACCGCACAGGAGAAATGGAAGTTTTTCCAAAATTTAAGTGTTTTGCATTCGGCATTAATTATTCAGTTTATAGGTGTTAATTTTCAGAACTGAATGATTTTGAATAATCAGGGACAAACTTCAATTATTTCTCAATAAATCTGCCTACTGTAATATTGCATTGTGCCGTTTTAAAATTAAAGTCGACTGGGCAACGGGAATGGCAGTTTATATTCTGAATGGTTTAAGATGACAGCAGGTTCGATCAATGATTATATTAACGCTGACAACATACTAGTATACGATTATAGTCAAAAACTTCGAAACCAGCAAGGGTTAAATACAACTGTCAATCACTTCTGACAAAACACACACGTTTCAGTCGTTTTCGCATCTTGCGATACTGCTGCCAGCGCTGACATAATCACTAATCGATTGATGTCACCTTTAACCATTCAAAAAATAAACTGCCATTTCCATAAGCCAGAATGTAACACTAATAAATAATGCGTTACTCACAGAGACAACTAAAAAGACAACAAAACTAAAAAAATACCTCCCCACTTTTTTTTAAGCTGCTGCCAACGTCGGAGATTCACTGTGATACACCTGGCACTTTCGGTCTCGAGAGTAATAAGAGCACTGGTTTTAAGATTACGTCACAGTCAAAAACAAATAAATTAGAATTTAACATTTGACAACATTTGCATGACAAATTAAACACTCATCCGACTCCCGGGTTAATCGGCTTGAGCTAAAGGTAATTGTTCACTAAAATGGTATTTAAACTTAGATACTGCCAATTATTTACAATTGGAATGTATCAAAATATTAATGTTAAGTCATGTTTTGCCGCAATTCATAACAGTGCCTTTTTTCTAGATTTGCTATTAAATTAAAGCTTTTGACCAGTTGTTTTCTTTGAATGATTCAAAAACTTTACAAACCTCCTCTTTTTAACATTATTGTCATTCGTGTTCTTAAATAAGCTACTAAGGTATAACTGTTTGTTACTTTTCAGATGAAGTGCCTACTTAGTCTGGTATTCGTTGATATCTGTCTGGTTGTGTTAGGTGAGTCTGACGGGGCGGAGATGGCGTTAGGGCACGGAGGAAGGCTTCTTTTCTTGTTGTGTATAGCTCCCCCGTCCGATTAAATGCCGTACCTTAGACAATGTTCAATACAAAATAGCTTTTCTGTGCCTGTAATGATATATGATACTTTTGTTTTCTTTTGAAATATAAATGTACATTATGTAATTAAAAAAGGCAGTGTTAACATATATCAAACAGCACCTTTGCGGGCACTCGAGCCTATTACCGAAAGGATCAAAATTAATCGTGACAACCTTGAGGCGATTCTTTCAACTACTTTGATACGAAATTCATTGATTGCTTCGTTTTGAACACTATAGTGTTCAAGTTGACAAATTCATCTCGCCTAAAAAACGAAATGTGTATATCAAATATCTATATTGTAATCAAAGCACTGAAAGTTCTGACAACAAGGAATGGCACAAGGGGATTTTTCTTACAGACGATGAGTGATCATTTGTGTCAATACTTCGCTAACAGTACTTGATTTTGGTTACTATCCGTTTATTTTAATCACAGTCCTGCAGTTCATTGATAACACATCATGTTGCTGTTGTTTTATTTTTTCAAAAACATAGTTTTGCTTGAGACTTTTTGACGAAGTAAAGTACAGTACTTTTAAATTGTATGTAACTAGCTTTGTTTATGACACATCCTTCAGGAATACGTGACACAACCTACTCGTCTATTATTTCACGAAATGTTCATGAAACCTTAAATTTAAGTGGTGGTGCATTAAGTTTCCGTAAGGGACATATGCTAACAGCATAAAACATATAATACAGGTCATTATTTTCATAATGATGTCCGACCAGATCCGCCCCCTTGGTCTAGTGGTTAGAGAAGCTGACTTGAAATCACTGTAACCTCCGACTTTGTCTCTTTAAGTAGGGAAGTTGGCAGTGGTTTGCGAAGATTCGGAGCCTAGAACTTTCTAGGACGATGTTAGGTAAACTAGCTGCCTATTAAACTGACCAAATACATGTACTTTTGAAGTGGACGTTTAACTCCTACAACAACGATATCCGATTAGGAATCATAAAAGAAAGCAAATGCAGCATTTTTTATGAAAGGGATATACCCTATAACTGATGCCAAACGAAATAACCTCCAAAAATAATTAATAGAATGTAGAAAGTACATGTATTATAATTATCTTAACCTAAAAGTTTCAGCCGATTTTTCAAAGTATTTCATTAGAATTCATAGTTTTGTTAATTTTTCACAACCGCACCACATCGACAGTTCGCACCCCACAGTTTCATTTCATCACATTTGTGTTGGTAAGGAGAGATAACCACCCGTGTAAGTAGTCTATTAGCCTTACACTTTAATTTACTTTAAGAAATCCTTTGAAAAGCTAAATATTAAATCAAGGCTTATTCTTAGAGCCTCTAATACTTTGAAACTTAAGTAGGCTACACGAAACGATGTTTATGTATACATGTATACGCCGTTTATCTTTTTAAAAGTATAACTGGCTGGTATTGGAGTGAGGGACATACTTTTTAAAGTTCGTATTGCTAGTTGCTCTATAATTGCAGAATAAGTTATGTTTACACAGTCGCTGATATGTAAACGCGAGCTTTATGTACTAGGTAAGACTTCACTAAATGGTTTTCCATAGACTTACTGTATAGCCTTTCAGCTCTGTCAGCATACCCAAACATTCGTTGAGTACTTACACCCAAATAAATCTGTAAAACCACTTTAGTCACACCAAAAAATGCCCTTTTTTATATACATTTAGTGATACTTTATATCTGAAAATTGCGCCAGAATGACGTCACCCCCTCGACTGCGGGATTTTTATTTACATTCTGTCAAAAAATGCAATATCTTCTGACAGCCACAGGGCAATTTAATATTTATCAGAAAATTCATAAAGCATTTTTTTGTTATGCTCAACTATTGTACTTTCCATATTCATGGTAGAAACTTTAATGTTACCAACCATTTTGGACCAATCAGAGGACACAGCCATCTTATAGGTCCGCAAGTTCCCTACACAAAATTGACTGGTTCCAGGTCTACCAATTTAGTGAAGTCATACCACTAGCGGATCAGTTGATTAAGTGTACATGACTTCCTGACGGCGTAGTAATTAATATATTATGAATTTTGCCTCCGTTAGTATTACAATGATTTACAGCATCAACACATATATAAGGCAACGGAAATGACTTTTAACCCATTTTCAAGCCGAGTTCGCAAACACGGTCCAAATGCGTTTCCACAAAAGCCGATCTACTTTGCAGGCGAAGGGGGAAGCCTATAGCTGTTCAAACTGTCAGGGGCAAACGCTTAGTCGTTTTAGAAATTGCCTACTAAAATAAGGAGTCACGTGACCGTGAATCCTTGTTAAAAATTAATGCCAACATATCTATTGTTTTGTGTAATGTCAAAGTTTTCCAGTACTCTAAAGTATATCAACGCCAAATGTCCTTGCATGTGTTAGAAGTGTCCAGGAACCTAGTGCATATCGTTCACAATCACCTGTCATTACTAAAATACCGGTAGTAACAAGCAAATTAAGTGAATTTATATACCTCGCCAAATGAGACAAATCATTGAAAAAGACCCGTTTGAAAGTGTTTCTATTCCTGTCATAAAAAACTTAAAGGGGCACTCCCTATATCTAGCAGATTATATTCTCCAAACATAGATTACGTGTTCAATGAACGTAAAATGATAAATACAATTTCAAAGAAGAGCCTATGGCGAAAAATAACTCGTTTTACCACAGTTAATCAATATAGAGGCTTTCTGGAATAAATCGCCTCCACCCATTAATTGTACAACAACAACTCTACATAGATTACTAAATAGTTTACGGTACTGCAGTATATTTTAAACCTTTGATTTTATCGATAATGACTGGGAATGCATAGCTGAAACTTTTAGATTAAGTTATAATACTTCCAAAGATTCTATTATTTATATTTTGGAGTTTATTTGAACGGCATCAGTTATAGGGTATGTCCCTTTAAATGTAACACAGTTGAAAATTAAATTTAATTTTGTGACAGTTGACATATAAAATAACATGCAGATTTTCTTTAATGTTTTTTATTCTGACAAAATTATTTATCTATAAAAACTTGCTTAAAATGTTTTTCGTTTTTTTTTAATGAAGTCTCTTTGACTTTAATAATATTGTTCAATTTTCTCAGACTGTAGCAAAAGTAACTAACTTCAGTAATTTATTTACATAAATCAACCATTTTACTCAATTGCATATCTTTATGGTATTACATTGACAATGTACAACCACAATATAATTATGTTAAATATTATAGATTATGTTTAAAAGCGTAAGTAAAATACTAATTTTCTTATCTTCCTTTTTTTCAATTAACTCTTTTAATTATGTACACCATCATTTATCAACGTTAACCTAATGTAATAGTAGCTATACAGTAGCTGATAATGGAAAACAGAAGCTAGTCTATCATTGGCTAAGACCCTTACTGTGAATCGCAGATCTGTCTAGACCCCTCACATTCCTGATCAATTTTCAGGATTGACACTGTGTGTATATAATTTTTGATATGATGTGTAAGAAAAAAGCGCCACACTCTCTTAAGGACTTCATTTTTAAAAACAAAACTCTAAATTTTCCATTGTTGGAGACTACATACTGGATTACTTGTGTAAAACATAATCCAATTCTGACATGTTTTTTCTGAAAATATATATTTTTTATATTTTCTAATGTTAAAAATTACACAGTTCATAACTTGTGAAAACATAATCAAATTCTAACAAGGCTTTTCAGAACAAAAGTAGCTCTTCACCACCCCATTGAGGCCTCATCTCTGAGGGGATCTTTTTTACGCAAATTACAGTCATAAAGTAACTGTTGAAAGTTAACTTAAACAGCAATACTAGTTTCAGAAAACAATAAGTTTTAAGTTTCTATATAGAATTAGAAAAGCGCTACACCCCCTTCAGGATCTAATTTCTAAAAAGATATCCATGTTGTTAGAGTACAAAAGTCGAAGAAATCCACAAAATTTGTTACCTTGTTCCAACAATAATCAAATTCTGACAAACGTCTTAAGAATTCAAGCATTTTGAAATATCTGGCTCAAGTCTACCAGGAGGCGGAGGTGTAGGGAATAGATATTAGAAAGACTGGTCATTAGCTTGATTGAGCAATTGATCTTTGAAAACCGGTTTCGGGGACATGTAAGTCTAAAGCTTTCATAAGAACAAAATTGAAAAGCAATAACTCTGGAGTTATAGTGACACTCCCAACAAAAGTTGCGCATGCATCGCCGCATTGTGCTGTTTTTTTATCTAGTTCAAGTTTCATGTAATTCCATCCATCGGTTCCTGTCGTATTTCGTTTTAATTATTTAAATGTATCTTCGCTATGTTAGCGCAATAAGTTTTAAATCAACAGTCATTTAATTTTATAGTTTCACAGGCAGAAAGTGGCACAGCACCTACAGCAGCACCTACAGCAGCACCAGCACCTACAGCAGCACCTGCAGCAGCACCTGCACCTACACCAGCACCTACAGCAGCACCAGCACTTACAGCAGCACCTGCACCTGCTGCAACACAGGCACCTGCTGCAGCAGGACCTGGTGCAACAGTGCCACCTCAAGGTAAGTCCATGTAATTAAAGTTGTTTCACAATTGACTAATACCAGTTATTCATGGAGACCGTGGGGCAAATGTAATGAGCTACATCGAGACCGTTCATTTCAAAGGGCCGCGGACTTACTGAAGTCGTACTCGTTATACAATTTGCGACCATTTAAAACCGTGTACACAACGCAATGATTTTCTACATTTTTTTTTCGTACGTGACCATAAAGAAAACTGTCCGATTACCAATTTCAATACATTTAGCAAAACAATAACAAACATCAATCATTTTTCTGCAAGTCTGCCAGTCCGTTACATTGTTTCAAAGATGGCATGGTTAGGGAAATGGTTAACTGGAAATACAGATTACATATAACATCGTTTACCCAGCATACCGAATCTGTCAATGAAAAGTAAACGTCGAAAACAGATTTTTGCAGATACATTGTACATAATAGTTTTTGCATTGCTGTCTTTCGATCTATCATTGGTGCATTTTGGGCTTTTCAGACAGGTTTGAAATTCGAAAAACAGCATTTTTTTTCAAACGAAGTACTGACAGGCACTGAAAAAGTTCGGCCAGAAAAGGATGGGTACTTGAGTGTAGCAGAGGAATGTTGAATACAAGTTTTGCATGATTTCAATACATGTCTGTCAGATGTGTTTTAATATCAAGTTTAAAGTTGAACATGACATGATGAAACATTAATGCTTCAGCAATGTGTTACAGATAGCGAGATTTCTCCGTCGGCGCTGACTTGAAATCACTGTAAAATCTCATTGATTGAGAGTTTTGGGTTCGAGCCCCGCTACCGATTACGGCTCTGCGAAAGCCTTAATAAAAACGAGAAAATGTTCTGGGAATCCGATCACCAGAGATATCTAGCGGCATATTTTTAGCGCGAACACTTTAACATTACAAAGTACGATAGTGCCGTATTGTATCTTTGCTTTCGTTAATAAGAGAAACAATTCACAAGTACTCATTTTTTGCGTTTTTCCGTGCTTTATTCTTGATAAAATGTTCCCACATTACATGTATTTAATTTACGTACAAAAAGTTACGTGTAGCGAATATGCGTACTAGAGTTATGGAAAACGAGGTTCCCTAATTGAAGTCGCCTATAAATTATTGCAAAGTTCTAAAACTAAATATAAGAGAGAAGTAAGATAATTGAGAAACTCGCCACTATACTGGGTTTAGGTGCGAGTCAGTGGTCTGGTGGTTTCTGCGCTGCACTTGTAATCCATGGATCGCAGGTTCGATCCCCCGCTCTTCCACTAACGTAACTTTATGGTATTTCGGTGTTTCGGTGTGCACCGGACATGTTAAAGAAGCAGGTGGTGTCTTTGAAAATAGAACGCCTTCTGTATCTTGTTTTCGGGGTAAAATTTTCATTGACAGATTCGGTATTCTGGATAAATGGTATTACGTATATGTATTCGGTATTGCCAGTTAGCCAGTTAGCCATTTCACTAACCATGTCATCTTGGAAACACTGTATCAAGGAGCCGGGCAGTAAAAATTCGGAGACTTTTAGATAAATGATGGATGCTTATCATTATTATTATTATTATTATTATTATCTACAAAATAGTATTAGTAATAGTACTGAATAAAACCGTTATTTATTGCCGTTCTTCAAATTCGCAGCGCTTGGTTACAAACTTTTACTACGTGCTCATTCGAACAATCAATAGTACCTTGAAACATGACTTGTGGTGACACTCGTTCAAGAAATGTGGCATCGGTCGTCAAAGATCAGTGTTTTTATCAACCATTATAGATCCAGCGTTTTCCCAAATGTTTCATTAGACAGACATTAACACGCCATTTACTAGGCTTGTTTACAACATTGATACAGATATTTTATATAGCAGATGAAATCTTTGAATTCTGAAGAACGTTTGGGTTCAGAACGCGTTATGGTACTCGAGTAAAGGTGTTTTCAAAGTATATTTTTAAATGACCCGATAAAACACATCACTTTAAAACTGGAAATCAAATAGATTTCATTTTTAAAAGTTAGGTTTCTGATGTCTAGTTGGGACTATCGCTTTTGAAATTAACAAACAATTCTCTAATGCAATTTTTAAATCACGATCTTAAACCAGTTATATTTGGAAGACTCACTGTAAGACTTGTTGTTAAACTCGTTCTGTTTTATAAATGTGTTATTCCTGTTAATTGACTAAAATTGTTATAATAAATGTTACTTCATTGATACTAGGTGGCAGTCCAGGTGGCGGTGGCACAAACAGTATGACAGGCGGGTCACTGTACAAGTGGATAGCACTTCTCATCATCCCAGCGTTCATTTCCAAAGTCTTCTGATTGCAAA
>JAFMSR010000008.1:3392935-3482935 GCA_022818135.1 Saxidomus purpurata | reverse complement strand
AATAACTCCGTAAAATCATGGAACTGGAATATGTTGATACGATAGTGAATGCTGTTGATTCAACTCAATGATTCCTGGAAAATATCCTGGACTAGAATGCACAAAACTACTTTATATGCTTCATGTACATACAAGAGGGCCCTATATCA
Source organism: Saxidomus purpurata (assembly GCA_022818135.1). Taxonomy (NCBI): domain Eukaryota; kingdom Metazoa; phylum Mollusca; class Bivalvia; order Venerida; family Veneridae; genus Saxidomus; species Saxidomus purpurata. Next base: position 3,482,786 of record JAFMSR010000008.1, on the reverse strand, counting down.
CTCGCCTGGTATCCGTTGGCTATAATACAAGGTCAACAATAACATCACACGAAGGGTCAATTTTGACCTTGCGGGTCCATGTTTTGAACAATGTCTGAAGAGGCCCACTACACAATGCTCTACATTCCAAATATCTTAGTTCTTGGCCATGTGGTTTTAGAGATGATTTTTAAGTATTACCTATATAAGCCTATGTGAAATCAAGTATCCCCCTGGTTAATCAATTTCGAACCGGGGCTCATGATTTGAACAATCTTGGTAGATGTACACAAGCCAATGCTACATGCCAAATAGCTAAGCTCTAAGTTATGTGCTTTCTGGGAAGATATTTAAAGTTTATTAGTTGCCATAGCAACCACAGTCCTACATTAAATAGAATTCTTGGAACAGCTTTGATAGAGCTTCATGTAAGGAACATCCCTGCCAAGGTTTATCAACATTGGACGACATAGTATTAGGTCAATGGCGAGAGGTACTTATATCCATACTAGCACTTTGTGCCAGGTGAGCAAACAAGAGGGCTAAAATGGCCTTTTATAGCTCACCTGACAACCATTGGCAAAAATACAAGATCATCAATAGCAGAAAAGGACAATTTTGTCCTGCGGATTCTGATCTGAACATGCGATCTTCATAGAGGCCCACCACATAATGCTATATCCCAGATATTAAGCTCTGGGTTAGTGGTCCTAGACAAGATTTTTGAAGTTTTCCCTATATAAGCCTATGTTAAATCAAGTAACCCCTATGCAAAGTCAATTTTGAACTGGAAGTTATGATTGAACAATCTCTGTACAGGCCCAGATTTCACGAAAATACTTAAGTAATTGCTCAGCTGAGTACATTATTTCAAAGTCAAATTGTCGCTAAAAATAAGGATATTTCTTGTTGTCATTTTTAACGATAGTCTATTTTTTAATGAAATTAACATGTTGAAAGAAACAAGAGCTGTCCCTCACAAGTGACGAATGCCCCCGAAAGAGGTGCCTCACAGTCTGTGTCCTCTCCATGTGCTCAATAAATGTGCTATGTAATTTTAAAATCCTTCCATGCATGACAGAGTAATCATGCATACAGTATTCCATTACTTTAACTAGAGCTATCACTAAATGTGATTAATACCCCCAAAAGGATTGCTTTATAAACTGAAGAAGTTCGTAGTAACATAATACCTTGCAAACAAACTAAAAAGAGATATTGTTCTTAGCAGTTCCTCTCATTGTGCTTGACCATTGTATGAAGTTGTATTGAATTCCAACTTGTAGTTTTTCGAAAAATGCTCCAGACAGGGAAAAGTAACAAAGGGAAATAACTCTGTAATTAGTCAAGATGGAGATATGGTTCCTGTGCACTGCACTCCCTCTCACTGTGCTTGACCATTGTATGAAGTTGTATTGAATTCCAACCAGTAGTTTTCAAGTTATGCTCCGGACAAGGAAAAGTAACAAAGGGTAATGTCTCTGTAATGAGTCAAGATGGAGTTATGGTTCCTGTGCACTGCACTTCCTCTAAATGTACTAGACCATTGTATGAGGTTGTACTGAATTCCAAATATTAGTTTTCAAGTTATGCTTCGGACAAGGAAAAGTAACAAAGGGCAATAACTCAGTAAATACTCAAGATAGAGTTATAGTTCTTGTACACTGCACTTTCTCTGAGTGTGCTTGATCATTGTATGAAGTTGTATTGAATTCCAACTAATAGTTTTCAAGTTATGCTCCCGGACAAGGAAAAGTAACAAAGGGCAATAACTCTGTAATTAGTCAAGATGGAGTTATGGTTCTTGTGCACTGCACTTCCTCTCAATGTGCTTGACCATTGTATGAAGTTGTATTGAATTCCAACTAATAGTTTTCAAGTTATGCTCCGGACAAGGAAATGTAACAAAGGGCAATAACTCTGTAATTAGTCAAGATGGAGTTATAGCTCTTGTGCACTGCACTTCCTCTTAATGTGCTTGACCATTGTATGAAGTTGTATTGAATTCCAACTAGTAGTTTTCAAGTTATGCTCCGGACAAGGAAAAGTAACAAAGGGCAATAACTCTGTAATTAGTCAAGATGGAGTTATAGCTCTTGTGCACTGCACTTCCTCTCAATGTGCTTGACCATTGTATGAAGTTGTATTGAATTCCAACTAGTAGTTTTCAAGTTATGCCCCGGACAAGGAAAATGCAACAGACCGACCGCCCGACCGACCGACCAACCACCGGGTGACTCCTATATACCCCCCTAAACTTCGTTTTGGGGGTATAAACACTAAGTGTGACCTTGACCTTTGAAGTAGGGACTTGGGTCTTGCACGCGACACATCCACTTGATGTGCTAGACATTTGTGCCAAGTTATTTTAAAATCCTTCAAAGCATAATAAAGTTATAGTCCGGACACAAATGTATGCATATATACAGGATTCCATTACCTATAAACTCTAAGTGTGACCTTGACCTTTGTGGTAGGGATGTAGGTCTTGCACGCGACAAGTCGTCTTGATGTGCTAGACATTTGTGCCAAATTATTTTAAAATCCTTCAAGGCATGACAAAGTTACAGTCCGGACACGAATGTGTGCATATATGCATATATATACAGGATTCCATTACCTTCAAACTCTAAGTGTGACCTTGACCTTTGAGCTAGGGACATGGGTATTGCACGCGACAAGTCGTCTTGATGTGCTAGACATTTGTGCCAAGTTATTTTAAAATCCTTCAATGCATGACAAAGTTACAGTCCGGACACGAATGTGTGCATATATGCATATATAGAGGAATCCATTATCTTCAAACTCTAAGTGTGACCTTGACCTTTGAGCTAGGGACGTGGGTCTTGCACTCACGTCCCCTCCCCTCTTGATGTGCTAGAAATGTGTGCCTAGTTATTTTAAAATCCTTCAATGCATGACAAAGTTATAGTCCAGGACACGAATGTGTGCATATATAGAGGATTCCATAACCTTCATACTCCAAGTGTGACCTTCACCTTTGAGTAAGGGATGTGGGTCTTGACACCCACCCGCCGTCTTGATGTGCTAGACATGTGTGCCAAGTTATTTTAAAATCCTTCAATGCATGACAGAGTTACAGTCACAAATTTGTAAGTGGGGACGCACAGACAGACGGACGGACGGTGCGATTTTAATATGCCACCCTTCGGGGGCATAAAAAAATGATGTTTATAACTAAATGCAAGTCAGATACAGCGAAAAATTCATTCGAGTACAACTCAAGACTTTTAAGAATTTACTGAACTGAATTACTTGCTATGAAACAACATTTCCTGCACAAATACTGAGAAGTGTTAATATATGGGTAAATATTATTCTGACAAACTTGAATTCTTTAAAGGAATGAACATGCAAGGGGCTAATAAGTGTTGAAATAAGTTGAGCATACTCTAGGCAATGCTACATGCTTGATATCGAAGCTCTAGACCTTGTGGTTTCAGAGATTTTTATAAAAGTTTTCCTATATAAGCCTATGTTAAACCAATGACCCCCCGGGTTGGGTCAGTTTTGACCTGGGGTCCATGATTTCAACAATCTTGGTAGACCTGCACAAGGCAATGGCTATGCTATATGTAAAATTTCTAGGCCTTTTGGTTTCAGAGAAGAGAAGTAGCCAAAAATGCACAAAAATGCACAAAAATACTATATATCATGTAACGGCCATAATTCAGTGCAAAAAACTAAGAGGGCCATCATGGCCCTATATCGTTCACCTGACTACCATTGGCTATAAGACAAGGGGTCATGCTTCTAACATATTTCATATAGGTCCACTTCACAATTTTAAGTAACATTCCAAATATCTATTCTCTGCCTGTCGGCCTTGTTTTTTTTTTATATTTTTAAGTTTTCCCTATATAAGCCTATGTGAAATCAAGTGACCCCCCCACCCCTCCCGGAAAGGATTAATTTTGACCAGGGGGTCATGATTTGAGCAATCTTGGTAATCTCTAGGCCTTGCGGTTTCAGAGAAGAAGATTTTTTAAGTCTTTCCTATATAAGCCTATGCAAAACCAAGTGAACCCCTGGGCCGGGTCAATTTTGACCCCGGGGTCATAATTTGAACACTCTTTGTAGAAGTCCACTAGACAATGCTACATGCCAAATATCTTAGCTCAAGGACTTGTGGTTTCAGAGATTTCAAAAGTTTTTCCTATATAAGCCTATGAAAACCAAAGTGAACCCCCTGGCAGAGTCAATTTTGACCCTGGGGTTTTAGAGTAGAAGAATTTTCAAGTTAACCAGAGTTCTGCATTGAATGGAATTCTTTGAACAACTTTGCAGTTTCATCAGCATTGGCCCAGTGGTTTCAGAGATGTCATTTAAAGTAAATGGTGGATGGACGGACGGACACCCATACAAAGGTGTTATTAGGTGGAATTCTTGAACAACTTGAGTGACCACTTAAGTAACAAAAGAGTGACCACTTAAGGGACAAAGTTTCGGAATCAAGACATTAGATTCCTATTGTCTTAGGCCACACCTCCTAACACCCAAGGTACCCATCATGCGTGCGGACGGACGGACGGAAGACGTACGACGGTGAGTGATCCAAATAGCGCACTATTGCACTGTGTGCCAGGTGAGCTTAAAACTATACCTGAACATGCTTGCACATCTCCTTTTAAGGAAGCTTCTCAGATAAAGATTTGTTGAATTCCAGTACGTGGTCACTCTATGATAAATCATTGAACTAGATTCTACATTGAATTAAATTCTTTGTACATGTACAACTTTGGGGAGGACCTACAATGGAACATTCCTGTGGAGTATCTGTTGGAACATTGCGTTAGGACATGTTCTTGGAAGCTTAAGGTAGCGGAGGAAATACAGACACAGAACACCCAACCACTCTATGTACAGTGCCACCTTTCAAACTTCCATGTGTAAAATTTTAACATCAGATGGTACAATACTTACAGTCATTTATGGACAATAGTGTGAAGGGAAACTATTTTACAAAGAACAAGTGTGTATAAATACTAACATACTAACTGGGAAGCTTGATTTGTCATCAAATGAAAATGCCTCAATTTACTATCTTATCAAACAAGTCCAGTCCTGTTTGACATTGGAAGTACTATGAACCGATTTTAACTTGGTATTTAAAATCCATGTTAAACCAAGTGACCCTCCAGGCAAGGATAATATTCACCAGGTGATCATGATTTGTACACTTTTGTTGAGGTCCACTAGGCAATGCTACATGCCATGTATTTAAGCTCTAGGCCTTGTGGTTTCATTTATTTTTTTAAGTTTTTCTTTTATATAAGCCTATGTAAAACAGTCATTGGGGTCATGATTTGAACAATCTTGGTAGAGGTCCACTAGGCAATGCTACATGCTAAATATCGAAGCTCTAGGCATTGTGGCTTAAGAGATTTTTAAAGTTTCCCTCTATAAGTATATGTAAAATCAAGTGACCCCCCACCCCCCTGGATGTTGTCAGGTTTTGTACAATCTTGGAAGAGGTCCACTTGGCAATGCCACATGCCAAATATCTATGCTCTGGGCTTCCCTGTTTTAAAGGTGATTTTTAACTTGTTCCTTTTTGTTACCATGGCAACCAGAGTTCTGCATGAAATGGAATTATTTGGACAACTATGATAAGTGCTTCATGCAAAGCACATTCCTGCCAAGTTTCAACAAAATTGGTGTTTGAAGGAAAATGTGAATGGACAACGTTCACCGGACAGTGAGCGATCCTTAACCTGGCGTTTTGCGCCTGATGATCTTCTAATACAGTGATAGAGTTTAGTTTTTAATCTTCAACTCTCTATTTAAAAAGCTTTTAAACAATGTTCCAATTAGTGAATGACAAAACACCCACACTTCCTGTACTCTATTTTTTCAAAATCGTGATATAATGAAGGCGCATAATTTCTGGAACAACTATGTCCCACAAGTACCGTATATATTTACAATGTAAATGTACCATTAAACAATTCAAAACAGTCTCAAAAACTTTATTTTACAATAAATTTTTCATAAATATATAAATCAAGCTCCTTCCTGTTTTTTCTTTATAAGTTTGCTTCTTACTTTCCCACTGACTTCAAATATGTTCTGACTTAGTATAAGAGACAAATGATTTTTTTAATTTCTTGCAAAAATCACGCTTTTATGACAATAAAACAATGTTTATACGTCTAGATTTAAAAAAAAACACCATTGGATCCATTTTGCCTGCATCTTCATTCATTTTCTTGTTGTTGTGCCAATCTAGCTTTGTAAAATTCTTCTAAATTGAGTGGTCTCTTCACGTCGGGTTTAGAAGCGTAATTCTGTTTCAGGAACTGGCAATTAAAAATGAAACACAGTTTAAAGATACTGTAGCTTTTGTGGCTTTTGTTTTATTTTTTTACACAATAACATAAATTATTTCAATTTTCGTTTCCGGTTTTGATTAAAGCCCCATTACAAGGTATTGAAATATGTTTCAGTTAACAAGGTATTCCAATATCAATACTTAATAATTAAGGACCTTCTGTTTCCATTTTTAATTTGTTAATAAAGCTCTACATTAAATGGTCAATCCAGGACCTTCTCCGGTTTTCTTGAACATGTCACTGCTTTTTGCAAACTGTCTTTACAGGGAAAATAATTCTAAACCGGGCAAATATTATTAAAATTACTGTCCCCAACCAGCAGAATCTGGAATATTTGGTGACGATGTAAAATGACAACGGAAGCCCTATTTATTTTACATAATTAATAGTAATTTATTTTACATCTCTATTGCTACCTGTAACCATCACAAATTACAGCTGAACCCGTTTTATGAACCTACTTAGGGGAAGTTGAAATTGTGGTCACTCGAGACAGATGGTCTCTTTACTCAGGATAGACAATTATTGCTTGAAATCACAAGGCAGAAATTTGAAGTGGTTGCGTATGTTAGGATGGGGCTTAATTCAGGTGGTCGCAAGGGCAAGTCAGACTGTAGAAGGGATCTTGGGAGGGGCTGAGGAACCTACGAGTATCCTTAACTCAGGTGCTGTAACTCCTGATATATAAAATTCATTCTTCTCAGTTTCCGAAAGGAACAAATTTTGTTTCTTTGAGCTGATTGGATAATATTCCAGCATGAACAAATGAGGCAACTCATGAGAGTTTAACAGTTCTCTTGTGAATAGGATCTTACTGATTGGATCACTGCTCGTGTCTTTAGATACTTTAGTTAAGAGAACGTTACTTGTTTCGAAACTGGCAGGGTTCCGTCCGTCTCTCATCAAACTTGCAAATTGCCATTAGAATACACATTTAGCAATATCTGTTTTAGTTCTCAATCTGGTGGTAAAATAGTTCAAAATAGCACTTTTTTTTTAAAGACATTTTAGCACATATTGCCACTAAATGAGAACCCTTATTTGGTATAACATACTAATGTAGTAATGATGCCATCATGGGACCCCTAACATTTAATGGTGAATAGAAACTTTATATACTTACAAAAGCTGACATTCCAACAAAAAGAGCGAAGGAGATCACCATATGTATGTGGTATCCTGTCTGGACCTTACTATATTCTGTAGTCCAATCACCCTGAGGGACTGGCAAGCTGTCCATATCCAAGTTGTTCATAGCTGCCCTCTCTCTTACTGTAAGCTGCAAAAAAAATTTGCCGTCAACATATCTATGACAAAGAACTATCACTGCTACACTAAACCTGACACTCATGACAGAGATCTAAACTAAGAGCAAGCATCCGAATTTTGAGACCCAAATTTCCAAACACTGCACAAAATTTCCAACCTAAAGTAGAACTTTGTATTTTTCCCCTACCTATGTCTAAGTGTTGAACTAACCTGGCAGTGTTCCAGGCACTGAAGTGACCAAACTTACTTTTTAACTAACAAAATTTATATTTTCAATTTTTTTCATATCTAAAAGTTTAAAATTGAAGTATAACATTTATCCCATCATTTTTCCTATTGTTAGGGGACCTGGGGCCCTGCTCTGGAAAAGTGAAAGAAGTCCCCAACTCTGTATCCATCGCAAATACCGTAACCTTTGTAACAGTGCAATCATGACTACAAACAGTACTATCAGCACTCATTGACCCATACGGCCAAGAACGTGGTTCACACTTTTTAAGTTTTCAATGAAGTTTAATACATGTATAGAATAATATTAGGCTGATAGAAATTCAATACATGTAACATGATTTTTTGTTGTGCAAAGCAGCAGCATACAAGCCCTAATCCCACTCTTTTTCTAAAACTGAATTTTTCATCTTTTCAAAGGCTGCATAATGAAAATCAGCTGACTGAACTGAAATCAATGGGATCATAATCTAGTGAACTAAACCCTGATTTTGTGTCTGAAATTGAAACCCATCCCAACTGCATAAATCGGCACATTCTCCCAATTTTGAGGCTGAAATGTCAGAGCTGACATGATTTACTTTCTATTTAATAAAATCAGTGAGTAATCTTTGAGATTGCAATAAAAAGGTCCAATAATTATTATAATAGTAAATCTCATCCTTCTCAATCTTAAAACTTTGTGTTATTTTTCCCCAATTGAAAGGGACCTGGGGACTGGGACCCAGTTGTGGACAAATTGCTGGAAAGGTGAATGAATCCCTGACAGATCAGACTGCATGGGCCATGATGGCTGTGCTGGTTGCAAAAGTCAGTACTATCAGGGTTCTCTGTAGGATTTTGAAAGTAGGAGTCCAGGACTCCTATGTCATAAAAAATAGGAGTCCCATCTGAAAATGTTTGGAGTCCCATGTTTTCAAGTACAGCGCGCTGACCCAAACCGAAGATTGGCTTCTACATGAATGTATTACAGTATTGCAATTGTATGATTACCTGGGATAACACAAGGAAACAAAAGTGTGGGTTTTGGCCTGGGGACTGAAAGTCCCCAAGGCCTCTAAGTTGTATACCACATTTCAAACCCTGCAGAATTTTAGCCGTGCTATACCGTGCGGCAATAACAACTGTAAACACTATGCAAAGTCGTACAGTAGTGCAAGACAGACCAGATCAATCTTCTGTTTGAATGCCGCATATGATAAGAACATGTTACAAATAAAAATAGTACATAAAACTTCAAACGATTGCAGGAAGTTATATAGCTCACGGGCTGCTTACACATTTTTTTCTGTTTTAGAAATTAATGCGCTGTTAGCTGATTACGGAAGATAATCATATGCATATCACGGAAAAGTTACGATATTTAAACCCAAATTTCCCCCCCCCGCTCCGCTCCGTATAAGAGTTTGTAGTTTGATTTTCAAATTTCCGATGTTATTTCATTGACAACTTTGTTATTTAGTGGACGATCCACATATATATTTACCTAAAAATAAATGTCTCTAAAAAGGATATAATTTACGTACATTCCCGAGAAGGAACTAACGTGATCAAATTCACCTGCCATTTATCGAGGGGCTGCATCGAGGCCCAGTAACGGTTTCACTGATTACAACTACAAGGTAACCCAGAATCATTTTTGGTTTTCTCTGTTATACACTTGTACAGTACTGTATTTGTATTTCATTGCTGGTATTGCTTTGTTTATTTCTGTTTCAAGGTCTTGTCATTGGTACACAATAATTTTCGATCCACATCATCAGATCATATCGCTTGAAGTTGTACAAAGCGCAGCATCGAATTATTTGTACTGGCTTAAACATTTTATAATGTTGACTATGTGATTATTTTTCATTTAACGTACATTTCATAATAAAAGAAACTTCCCGTCCCCCCCCCACCTATATTTGTGAATCATTCATTTTGTGTCATATATTGAATTTCCGTCCTCTGCACATTTCGACCAGCCCCCCCCTTTAGGTAAGATTCAACGCAGAACCCGTAGGTGAAAAGTTGTTTTTCGGGGAGTTAACCTATAGCCCCCAGGCCTTCAGCGCTCACAGCGCTTTGACTTTTTTCAACTGTATTGTTTTGAAATATGAAAATATGCAAAATATATAACAAGCTTCAAGCAATGCCAGTGTATCAGAGTCGAAATATTGATATTTTTATAGCAAAATGAAAGTGCTTATTTAGTAATCTGATTCATTACTCTTATGTTTAAATTTAATAAGCACTCGTGTGTTTTGACTCTACACCACGAACAGATCGCTATACTATCGTTATGAGTCACTTTTTCAATCCCAAGGAAATGTCCCATACCAAGAATCATTCCATACATTTCTATCTTTTTTCACCGAACTTTCAGAATCATCGGTCGGACATTTCCTTTACGCCCACTTTGCCCAAAGTTATTTTATCTAGTCTAAGAGTCGACTGAAAGACCGACGATTTTACAAACTGATATTTATAGATGTCTGTCTTTACGCGGCCGTCGTATTGGCGCACCATTAGTTGGGCTAGTCTAAGAGGTATTTTGAAACTGTGTAAACACCAATCGTATATATCTCAAAATGTTTTCATTGTTAAAATGATATTAAAAATTGAGCAATGATCATGTCTTTTTAATTTGTAATGTTTCCGAAAAACAAAGGTTATCAATGTGCAAACACGCTAATTTTCGGTCACTCGTCTGCAAACACGCGTCTAACTTGAACATGATTTAATCCAATTATCACAATTATAGTATTCGGCCTTTCCTTTTAAAAAGGCATAAAATGATGTTAATTCAATATATACAATGCCGCATGTCTACATAAACACAATTACACACGACACCTGTCAATCAAGTATTGGAAAACACCACGCGTGTTTATTGGTTTACGCGCGAAACGGGTACACAGATATACCTTTCATCAGCTGTTAAATCGTGTCTTGTATATTGTCATGAATCGGGGGCACGCGTTTCACGGAAATTGTATGCGTCCCGTGGAATCATTGTCGGATTTTTTTAGCGTCCTTTTGGGAAAAGTATGCGTACAAATACGCGGATTTAAGCGTTTCCGAGAACCCTGACTATTTACTGCCAGCAGGTTTTAACTGAACCTTCATCTTTACATGGAGACGTATCTATGTTTCAAACTCACCGCGGATGCTGCATCATATCCCATCAACCTCTTCTGAGCAAGAAGACCTGTAAATAAAAATCATACATACAAATATATCCTTTTTGCGGATGACTCACTGCCCTGTGGTTAGAAAAGCTCTCCGATTGCAGATACAGTCACAAGCATGCTCTGCAATCTTGAGGTTACATACCAAAGGCTATATGATTTTGTGTATATCACTTTATTATAGTAGAGGTACCATGAAGATAGCTTTAATGGCGTTGTGGTAGAGTGTCCACTTAGGGTAATTGAGGACTCCCAGTTCAAATCAAGCTTGGGGCGAAATATTTTCATGGTTACGTTTGGCGCCCAACGTAAATAACCAACACGTTTAGAAGTGATAGCACCCTTAGAAGGTCCAAAAGACATTCACACTCCAAGAATTCAAGTACAAATTCTGGTAAGGAGGCAGTACAATGTATTTAATTATACCTGTGTAGGTCTAATGACTTCAGAGGTAAGTAAGACTTGTTTGTTGAGATTGATTTAGAAACTGATAATCTATTTCTCTATTTCAAAAGAGTGTTATGATATATTATGAATTCTAGTGTTTTCGGCTAACTGTAGTTTCGGCTAACTTAATTTATATAGTAAACATGAAGTCTTTTCTTTAACTCAATTATAGTAACACAATAGAAGTGCTATCAAAGGAGTTATCAGAGTTGTCAATTAGGTGCGAATGGTATGTCAATTAAAGTGTTTGTTCATATAAGATAAGTGTTTAATATGTTGCAATATTTTATTATATATTTAATAACTAATATGATTGGTGTTATCAGAGGTGTTAATTAGGTGCAAACATCTTAAGCATGTGTGAAGTTTTATTTGATCGAAATGATATATTTCATTTATAACTATTGTATTTCAATTACATCTTTATGAAATATATCATTTCGATCAAATAAAACTTCACATATGCTTACGATGTTTGCACCTAATTAACACCTCTGATAACACCAACTGATTGCCCCTCTTTTGATCTATTGTGTTACTATAATTGAGTTAGCCGAAAAGACTTCATGTTTACTATATAAATTAAGTTAGCCGAAACTACAGTTAGCCGAAAACACTGACACCCATATATTATTAAGGTACCCAAATGAGATCCGGATGACTTTAAGTCGAATTTGCATGGGTTTGGCAGAGACTAAAGGGGTGCATATGTCTTGTTAACCTGTTTGGGACTTCTAGGTTACTGGGCAGGGAGATTGCTACAAGATTGTGGTATATTTTGTAAAACATAACCTATTTTGGTGGCTTGACACCTGTTCTCAAGGGTGCTCCATCCGAGGGTGTTCTGCAAACACCCACTGATCCCCAGGCACTAACAAAGTTCTATGCTCCTGCGTTTATGAATAAATTATGCAAATGAACCGCCATATTAGAATTACGGTAAGCGCGCTATGGTGCGCTGGAAATCGACACATGTCCGTTTACAAAGCTCGCCACGTTTAACAGTTTTCTTCCATGTAAGAAAACTTGATTGTTTTTGATTGCATATTGAATGATGAATAAAACAAAAGAAATATGATAAAAATTGGCCGATGATTGATAGTTTACAGGCGTTATAAAGTTCAGGAATTCATTGGAACGACCGAGATTCTGTCGCCGGATAGCGGCTGAAAATAGCCTTTTAAACCAACTTTGAAATTTTTTTGAACATGCAGACAATTTTTTCCCAATAGATATTTGAATATACTTTAAAAAACAACCAAGTTTGTAAAGGCCCCCCTCTTTAAAAAAAATTCGGGAAAAAAAAAACCTTTTTTTAAAAAAAAAAAAAACCCCCCCAAAAAAAAAAAAAAATTAATAAAAAAAAAAAAAAAAAAAAAAAAAAAAAAAAAAAAAAAAAAAACCAATTTCTTTTTCCCCCCCCCCCACCCAAAAAAAAAAAAAAAAAAAAAAACTCCGCCGGAGTAGGAAAAATTTATTATTTACTCTGAACATATTCATTAATACTCACACTTCAGTATAGTGAGAATGGGATTAAAAACGTTATACCGATTCAAAAAAGTAACGAATTAATTTGAATATATGGGTTGGGATAAAGGCCCGCGCATGCTCTGTGTGTGAGTGATGTTTACATCCGGTCGTAGCATACGAATAGACAGCAAACTTTGTTAGTGCCAGGCCAAGCAACAATACAAAACCAAAAAATGCTTCTTCTTATTCAAAACATGTCTTTCGTCTCCCAAAAATGATGTAATGAAATCGAAACATCTGTGCAGTCCTACAAAATAACAAAGTTAGAGGTAACCATGTGCGTTATCCGAGTGTTATGCTACTTAACAAACTAGACGAAGGTCATCCAATTTCATATTTAGTCTCCCCCCCTTAGTTTCATGTTCAACAATGAAAGTTTGAACTTGAGATAAAGAAAAGGCATTTACGTTGCGCTTTCCACAGCTCAGATCCTAATTTTGATAGTTGAGGACGCATATTTATTAAAAATTTGTGAACGTGCCGTCCGTCCGCTTCGAACTTTTCCACCGGAAGTAACCTTTAAGGTTGTAGACAGCTAATTATACAGGTTACACAGTGCTAAATGTTTTGTCTATTATTAACAATCAACATCTATGTTTCACTGCTAACAATCGTTTACGATTATAACTAGCAGGTGCTTTGTCTGGGAACAGCTGTTAAAAATAAAACATTTATGTGCCAACTACGATAGATAAAATATTAAAAAGCCTACAAGACTATTAGTTAAAAACAGGATAGAACTTAATGAAAGGGTCAAGCCGCTCAGCAAATATGTTTAGGCTGGGGCTAGACTGGGTGTGAAAGGGGAGACCATTCCACAGACGGATACTCCTAGGGACCTGTATATCTGTGATCTGGATAAATATTTGCTATTCGTCCCAGGTGTGATATAAACGAGACCTAAAACTTAGGCTTCCCCCCTGAAAATCATGAATTTACTAAAAGTAAACACAGCTATAAAGAATGCTGACCATTCGGCCTAAATTCGGTGTGTCACGACTTCTTAAACTGGAGCCACACACTGAACTTTTTATGTTAAATTAATCAAATCTGGTTGGCGATATACATTGGCAAAGAGTACACAAAACACAAGATCTGATGAGTTTTTAAAGCCGGTGTAACGTTGTAAACTGACCCCGATAGAAGAATGACCCCCCGGTCATTTTTTATATAGAATAGTGACTCCCCGGTCATAATATTATGACCGGGGGGTCATAATATTATGACTCCCCCACACGTTGAAAAATGACCCTCACATAGAATTGTGACCCCCTATAGAATAACGACCCCCTAACCCAAACCGTAACCCTAACCCATGTAAGGTACACTTACAACATAATTATCCCCACCGATAGGCATCGGAGGAGAATATGGTAATGGCACCCGTCCGTGCGTGCGTACGTGCAACATTTTTTTTGTTCATTTTGCAACTCTTCATTCATTATTGGACGGAACTGATTCAAACTTTCAGGGATTACTACTACCGATGCCTAGTTGTGCAGAAAGTAAAAAATGGATTTGGTCCACCTGTTTGGGAGTTATGGCCCTTAAATTCGAACACCATCTTATTGTCATGGGCGTCACAGGTCATAAAACATGGGATTTCCCCACAACCGATTTGCATATTTTATGCCTTATATTGATATAATTGTTTACTTTTTCTACTTAAAAACGCCTGAAAAGTGACACAAATACCCCAAATCCAAATAAGGATGTCTTTTCAACAATATACTGAAATTTGAATAATTTCTAACGACGAGGAGCGTCACAGGTGATAAACCACTGGGCTACCCCACACCCGTTTCGCCTATTTTTGGAGGTATATATGAGTGACATATAGGTTAAGGGTATTTGACATCACTTTCAGGGGTGGCATAAAACATTGTGCTTTTCCACGTATGAATTGCCTTTTTTACAATCTTGCACTCCAGAAAATGAACTATTTTACCGTCAATAGCATTTTTTCGTAATGAGCCCGCGAGCCCATGCTATTACAAAATTAGTGCAACATGTAGGATGCAATAACAACATGAATAACCAGCTAGCTTGCGGAACGTCGGTGGTTCTACCCAGGTGCCCGCCCGAGCCTGAAAATTGCCCGGAGGGGCACCTGGGGTCTTCCTCCACCATGTAACGCTGGTATGTCCACACCATAATGTCCTCGTAAAGAGGCGGGAGGGTCATAAAACTGGGAAATAACAACAACAACAACATCGGCCTCAGCCGGTATAGCTGGTTTTTAAGGTGCGTTGTTATGCTACCGCAATTCGATGAATAGAGTGCATTAAGGTGGTTTGCAAGAAGTCTTCTTTGACGTCGGTCGACGTAATAATGGTCGAAAAGTAAAGATATCGTATTGCCCTGATATTTGGTATTCATTTACAAGGACACCTCTCCTTCATTTTGTACGATTCAGATCTTTTGTATTCCTTTTTTTGTTTAGCAAAGGGATGTTTCGTACAATTTATGAAAAATTGAAGTATCTGGAGTAAAAATGGCTTATTTTTTTCGCTGCATTAATTTCAAAAACAACATTCGGATGCTCTTGACAAGGGAAACAGAATGATATAAGTCAGTGTTGTCAATCGGAAATTTCATAAAATGTCACTATGATGGGCGTTAAATGTTTTTAAAAATGCGCGATTCCTTTGACCTTAGAGTAGTACCATACGAGTTGGTCGACGAAAAACGATTCAATTTACTAACGACTTACGCAGTCTTTTTGCTAGGAAAATTCCGAACAAGTTTATGAAATAAAAAAGGGGGTCTTTCCGTGAAATATTTCACAAAATGCGGTAGAAGTAAATATTTGCATCGCGTGCATCATTGAAGTAGCCTAAACGTCATTCGACGTAACACAAGTTTCAACGTTACAAAATCTTAATGTAATTGCTGTTTGTGAAAAAATTGACGGTAAGACCCCTATTTTCTATTTCATAAATTTGTTTATATTCATATTATTCATATTCAGTTTAACGCCCTCTTTGAGATAGCCAGAATTGGCTAGTTTTCAGGCGGCGAGGATGCCTGGATTTCAATCCAGTAACGCTGGGTTGCTTACCAGAACTCCTCTAGTTGAGTGGGAAACATGTGTTTCATAATTTCCAGCTTCCCCGCCAGGGAATCGAACCCGGGCCGCTGGATTAGGAGTCAACGACCTTAACCACTCGGCAACTCCAACCAAATATTTAAGCAAAATCACTGTAAGTGACAAGTGGTTTGAATCATTTCCGTAGACCAAATCTCTCACCATAGTTTGTATGGTGATGCTTTTGCATCCCAAAATTTGCGCGTTTTGTTACGTTTAACGCCCCACACAGTGAAACTAATGGAACTATCAATAAAAAACTTATAATTATAATTCTATTTCCCTTTTCACGAGCATTCGAAAAGTGGTTTTAGAAATCATTTAGCACAAAAATAATAAGTAATTCATGCAAAAGAATTCTTAAATATTCACCAGTTGCACAAAAAAGCCCGTTGCCAGGCAACGAAATGGAATACGAAAAATCTGAAACATACACAATTAACCGAAGGTCTCATTGTATATGCATAGCGAGGAATCATGGCAATACGATTATCTTTACTTTTCGACCATTATGGCGTCGCCCGACGTCAGAGAAGACTGGCAAGCCACTTTAACTACAGGCCATATTTTTGGCTCGATCATCACCAAACTTGGTCACAATATCAACCTTAATAAAATCTAGGTCAAGTCTGGGTCATGTGGGGTCAAAAACAAGGTCACAATTTTTGCCTGATCCTCACCAAACTTGGTCAAAATGAATATTTTAATGATATCTAGGTCACGTTTGAAACTGGGTTATGTGGGGTCTGAACTAGCTGACGAGGTCAAATCTTAGAAAAAAAACATGTCAATGCGTTAGAAATCACATTTTGACGCGATCTTCACCAAACTTGACCGGGGTCATAAAATTATGACCGGGGGATCATAATAATATGGTCATATTATTATTACGGGGGTCATAATAATATGATCTCCGATTATGACCACCCCGCCCCCCGTAATAATATTATGACACCCGGTCCTAATAATATCATGACTCCGAAGGCAAAATAAAGAGTTGTAATCCTATAGAACAACAAAATATTATCTGTTTTCTTTAAATACTGACCCCTGTTACAATCTGGGATTTTCTTGATCTTTCAACACACCAAATATCTGTACTCTCCAAAATAATCCATTGAGTTCATGGACCGTCAATATTAATGAAATGTTTGTATAATGATGGTTTATCATTGTCCGAGTAAAAGCGTTCAGATATACCAGGAACTTGATCTTTTGATACAGAATAATGTCTAAAATGACCATCCGGTACAGCTTCATGATCGATTGTAAGAGGACGGGAGGCGGACTTCGGATCCACAGGTCATGGGTTCAAAACCCGCCCATAACAAGTTTTTTTCCATCAAAGTCTCTTCAAACCATGAACACGTGCTTGTCGAGGGACGGTGTCCACAATCATTCCTAACTTTAAATAAATTTGGTATAAGCTAAGATTCTACCCATAACCTCTATGTTTTCAATAGTGATTGAAAGTGATTAAAGAGCTACCCAAAGGCCTGGCTTTCTTTTTTAGCACATTGATTTAAGCGGTGACTTTGAACAATGCCACCGCGGTATGAACAAAGGTTATCTGACGTCACTCAGTAGAAAAATGTTGCCTTTTAAGTTGAAAACAAAACCAGAAGAATGAAACTTTATCAACAAATATTTTAGCTGATATGCAATAATGTTTGTAACGACAGAAATCGAATATAAACAACAAACAATTAGAATGAGTGACCAGTAAAAATGTGATTGGCGTCAGATCGCTGATAGCACATTATGTGAATCTTTCTAGTCTGGTTTTCTTCGGGTTTCAGTGTTTATCAAATGCCATATCTGGAGAAGCAAAGAAACAAATCTTCTCCGTAAAATATTTTCGTAAACGCTTTATTTCTAAAGGATGATCTCAATTTCTATCAAGAAAACATGACCAGAATCATTTCAGATGACTAATAAAAGATGATAATACACTGTTTGTAAACAAAACCAAATTATCCTCCAGCCTAAATATCGGCTCTATTTCTATAGTAACCTTGAAACGATTTAGGTATATCTTCTATTATTGTAATACTTCTGATAATTCAAATGAAAACCATTTTAAATTTCATTTTCAATAGATGTACGCTTATTTCTTAGCGGGGCCTCTAAGTTATACTGCTGTTGTGTCAGCTGTAGACGCAGCAGCAGCAGCAGCAGCAGCAGCAGCAGCAGAAACAACAACAACAACAACAAATATAAGCAATAGAAACACGACAGTGACTTGAATTGATATAGAGTATGTTAGTAATAGGTTAGGTGGGGGTCAATATTTTATAGATAAAATCGTGGGGGTCATTATTTTATAAGGGGTGTCAGTATTTTATAGAAAGGAG
Source organism: Saxidomus purpurata (assembly GCA_022818135.1). Lineage (NCBI taxonomy): Eukaryota > Metazoa > Mollusca > Bivalvia > Venerida > Veneridae > Saxidomus > Saxidomus purpurata. The sequence goes on along the minus strand of JAFMSR010000008.1, from coordinate 3,464,365 downwards.
TCACTATTCTATATCAAATAATGACCGGGGGGTCACTATTCTATATAAAATAATGACCGGGGGGTCATTAATCTATGGGGGTCAATTTACAACGTTACACCGGCTTATGTTAACCTTTATTATTGTGATTGTAGCAGTAGAAGAGTATACCAGAACAGCACATATAGTGGTGAAATTTTCTGAAATAGTACAAATGAAAATTATCTTATAAAACAAAGAATTAACATTAACAGCTTTGACCTTTGGAAATGAGACTGTGATATTTTACTGTACATTCCAAATTTCAAATTACAGTAACGTAAAACTGCCATGCCATGATGCTCTTTTACTTCTCCCTATGGAAATAAAGGAAGAAATCAAATGTTGCAATTAAAGACATTTAAATGTCTTAAATGTTTTTTGTGCCCTCGAAAGGTGGCATATTAAAATCGCACCGCCCGTCTGTCCGTCCGTCCGTCTGTCCGTCCGTCTGTGCGTCCCCACTTACAAATTCGTGTCCGGACTGTAACTCTGTCATGCATTGAAGGATTTTAAAATAACTTGGCACACATGTCTAGCACATCAAGACGACGTGTCGCGTGCAAGACCCAAGTCCCTACCTCAAAGGTCAAGGTCACACTTGGAGTATGAAGGTTATGGAATCCTCTATATATGCACACATTCGTGTCCGGACTGTAACTTTGTCATGCATTGAAGGATTTTAAAATAACTTGGCACAAATGTCAAGTACATCAAGACGACGTGTCACGTGCAAGACCCACGTCCCTAGCACAAAGGTCAAGGTCATACTTAGAGTTTGAAGGTAATGGATTCCTCTATATATGCATATATGCACACATTCGTGTCTGGACTGTAACTTTGTCATGTATTGAAGGATTTTAAAATAACTTGGCACACATGTCTAGCACATCAAGACGACGTGTCGCGTGCAAGACCCACGTCCCTAGCACAAAGGTCAAGGTCATACTTAGAGTTTGAAGGTAATGGATTCCTCTATATATGCATATATGCACACAATCGTGTCCGGACTGTAACTTTGTCATGCATTGATGGATTTTAAAATAACTTGGCACAAATGTCTAGCACATCAAGACGACGTGTCGCGTGCAAGACCCACGTCCCTAGCTCAAAGGTCAAGGTCATACTTAGAGTTTGAAGGTAATGGATTCCTCTATATATGCATATATGCACACATTCGTGTCCGGACTGTAACTTTGTCATGCATTGAAGGATTTTAAAATAATTTGGCACAAATGTCTAGCACATCAAGACGACGTGTCGCGTGCAAGACCCACATCCCTACCACAAAGGTCAAGGTCACACATGAAGTTTAAAGGTAATGGAATCATGTATATATGCATACATTAGTGTCCGGACTATAACTTTATCATGCTTTGAAGGATTTTATAATAACTTGGCACAAATGTCTAGCACATCAAGCGGATGTGTCGCGTGCAAGACCCAAGTCCCTACCTCAAAGGTCAAGGTCACACTTAGTGTTTAAAGTAATGGAATACTGTATGCATGGTTACTCTGTCATGCATGGAAGGATTTTAAAATTACATAGCACATTTATTGAGCACATGGAGAGGACACAGACTGTGAGGCACCTCTTTCGGGGGCATTCGTCACTTGTGAGGGACAGCTCTTGTTTGTTTTTGTTTTTGCTTTTTACATGCTTTAAATTCTATAATATACACTAAATGTATGATGTAATAGACAATAAACTAAATTTGTTTCTATTTGTTACCATCACTCATCATTCGAAAAAAAAGATCTGGAACACTTAGGTCTTTGTTCAAAAAAATATAATGTAAAGCAGTTTCAAAATACAATAATGATAATTCCTCCTTCTTATTGCATTCTAACAGACTGTCACGCCAGCAATACATGCGATCAGTTTGATGAGATTCTTAAACCTGAACTGGGACGAATATATACTAGGCTACTGATACGCTAACCCATTATCGATTTTCGTTGCCGTCCGTGGCCGCCATTTTGAAAGATAATTTGCATTTTTTCCCGTGCACATAACAACAAAATACGCCAATTTCAAGCACCATAATATTATTGCTCCAGACCTGAATAAACATGTATGCAATTCATATTTAAACCTAAACATAGCAAACGAAACATGTAATATATTAATTATAATATAATAGACATTAGGCAAGACCTCAGCTGGAATACACACATCTCCAGGATAACAACACACGCAAAACAGAACACTCCCGGCTTCCTAAAGCGTAACATCAACACAAAACATTAAAATATCAAATCACTTTCTTAAAAAACATTAGTCAGGCCACAATTAAAAACGCAATTAGAGTACGCATAATCTGTATGGTCGTCACACACCAAGGTCAATATACATAAGCTGGAAATGGTCAAGCGACGCACAAACAGATGGGTCAAAATGATTATTCAAGACATACTAGTCTTGTGTGACAGCCCTGCAGAACGCTCTTGGCTGGTACACCCTTGAGAACAGACGTCTAGACTCTGAACTCGTTATATGTTCTACAAAATATACTACACTCTTATAGCAATCTCCCTACTCACTTATCTAGAAGTCCCAAACAGGTTAACAAGGCATATGCACCCCCTTAGTCTCCGCCAACCCCGTGCCATCTCGGACTCCTTTAAGTACTTCTTTTTCCCCCATACCACAATCCTGTGGAATAGGTTACAAACGCATATTGCAACCCTACCTGCTCTTAAAGCTCAGTTATTACTCATACAGCAATTGTTTTGAAACCTTTTATTCTTTTACGCTTTTTATCCGTTTTAACAATCTTGATTTTCTTAATTGGAAAAAGCTGTATTGCACGTACCTTATTTTTACTGTTATTAACACCCGACGAACACCCTGCCCATAATACTCGTGAGAGACGTGAGGCAGTATTGCAAGACAGAAGATGCAATTGAATCTGATTTACTCTATTGTCTTACGTATCAATACAACCCTAACAAAAGCAAAAACACCAAATTAATACATTTATAAAATGATAAAAAGAATCATACAAAGAGACTTCAGTCTTCAATATTAGTCATTTGCCTTTCTAAACTGAAAGAAAACAACTGTCTCTCTTGATTCCTAATAGAGATATCAAACTGTATTGAAGCTGTTGATGTGGGATAATGAAATAAAAATTATCTAAGGAGAGCAAGGTAAACAAAAACATCACATTGTATTGTTAAGAAATAGTATATCGAGTACTAATAATGTAGTTCTTAAAATTAAGTTTGAAGAGAACTGACCTTCAACTTCCATGAAATCAGCACAACATGAGCAAATATCATAAAAGGAATTGAAACAAAACTAATTCATATACATTAATGTTTGTGGCTATAAACGTGCTATTTTTTTCTAATTCACAAAATCTTTAAATGAACGTTTATGTGTATAGCGGAAACTAAACACCTAAACGTTCATTTAAAGATTTTGTGAATTAAGAATAGGCCAATGCAATTACGATCAATTTTGAGGGCCTAAGAGCAATCATCAGTGTCAGTTCTAATTTCCATTAGGCGTTTGGTTGATACATTATAATATGTAATTTGGAAATGTCTCCCAGTAAACGACATGTATCACGAAACTATTCACCTGTTGCAGAAGTATAAAATAGACTTAAGTATTTTGGTTAGCACGAATTTGGATAGTTTAAAAGATGAATGGCATGAATTCGTTCAACTTAAGTACTCAAATCAACTGAAAATATATAATTAATAAGCAACACATTAAACCTAAGGCTTGAAGATTCATAGCGTAAGCTGAAAAAGTGAAACTGACAATTCAAAACCACGACTGAACAGAGTTTAAAAATTTAGTCGCTACATTTTACATGATGTGATAAGATTTTTTAAATGCAAATTATCACGATCCCTAAAAAAAACGACAATAGCAAGGATTGTTTAATTAGCATATTGCAAAAATATTTGCGTTCATGGCAACTGTTAAGCTAGCTAGCCGTAAAGCTGTTTATACACAAAACAATAGTTTCAGCTAGCTGGTCGTCAGGTTTCAACAGTATTTTATTGTACAGATTTATGTCTAAACATTGATACAAATTAACTGTCGCCTTCATTGGAAGGGCATACTAATGTCGATACGTGTTTACATTAAGGAATTGTCGACACCTGTTTAAACAACAATTTTAGATAAACTACAAACTATCTAAAACAAAATTGTTGATAGCTTTTTGTACATGGGCATGAACCGCAAGCATTTCAATGTACTGTAGCGGAAAATTCATACTTAAAACTTCCGATATATATTATATGTTGATTGTATACATACACCGTTACGCTTCGTCGAAGCTACTGCATATACAAAGTAGGATATTGTTGGCATTATTAAGGTATTATATTCATGCAATTAGCATTTTAATTACATATTTTGTTCTTTTAAAACACAATGATATGTCGTCATTTTTTAGCCGAATGCATCATGAATTTATTTAATACTTCTCAACTCGTGTATTACATGTACTCAATATAGCATTTATCAAAAATTGATGTGGTGTTGGAAGATTATAATTAATGTACCCACGCCTATGTCAAGTAAAAAAGAACACGCTTCTTTCGTAGTGAGTTATTTTTGTTTCATATAATTAAATTCAGACATACATTTAGGTATGTTTTAAAGAATGGTTATCCTACCGGTATATAGGCCTATATGTTATCAATTTGCAATTTTCTACGGAGATGTAATTTTTATCGGGGTTATCTCCCTTTTCAATGGTGTTTCAGTTATGTACAGACGGGTAGTTTCTATTATGTCAAATGGGTAGCTCAGCTAACAATGGTTTCATGAAAGGACTGCATAAGATCCCCATCCTCTGCAAGAAGCTGCAGACTTTCTCATATAAAGAGCCTGGTTGGTAGCGGGGCTCGAACCCACGACCTTCAATCAGCGTGAGGTTTGTTAGTCATAACCAAACAAAAGTACGTATGAAAAAAATGTAAGAAATATAAGAAACACGTGTTTTGAGTTCTGTTGAAGCAGTGATTTAGGACTACATGTAATGCGTTTTTTTCATTCTAGACAGACCACAGCTATGACAACGATTACTGCTAATAATGTCACCATCCGTCAACATAAACCAGGAGATATAAAGGTTCTCATGGATTTTTCTGAGGAAAATCAGTGGGATTTATCGACATATGACCATCAAGCGTACAGTAAAATCGATCCACATTATCTACTTGTTGCTGTAGATGAGTCTGACGAGCCTGTAGGTAAGTTAAACACATACATATTTGATAAAATTTATAATGATAACAATTAAACACAATTATTGATTTATTAAAAAGTTTAGATTGCAATAATTTGTTACTTCGCTGGTTTAATGCAACTTCTCCACCATAACTACATGTCTTCAAGCTATACTGTATAGATTAAAGTTTTATGTCGCACTTTTAATCTATGCATATTTTCATTTTAATGACGTGTTTGACGTGCTAAAATTTATGTTTGAAGATTAACTGTAACGTCTGGAGCATGACTGGACATAAATGTAGAGATATCAAGATCAAACAAGCAACAAAACTTCAAGAACTAGAAGATACATGTAGGATTAATATACATGTAATTGCACAATTATATTTTGCAATATAATGATACCATTGAACTGACGTAGTAACAATTATTCATACTTGTATTAAGTGTCCCCTTCTGTTTACTTCCTCTATTCTAAGTCAGTGTTCATATTCAACTAGATTTGAACCCGGGGTTAGGGTGATGCTCTTATAACTGACCAAAGTGATCCATTTAAAATTTCCGTTTTTTCTTTAGGATTTTGCGGGGGAAGCCTACATACATCGGACATTATATACTTTGGAAACTTCATTGTCCGAAAAGATCTTCGTGGGAAAGGAATAGGAAAACTGTTGTGGAAAGCATTTTTAGAAAAGGCCGCTGGAAAGAACATGGTCTTGGATGGAGGAAGTGCAATGGAAGGCTGGTATCTGACTCATGGATTCCCTTTTAAGGCATTCAGAGTTCGTTATTGTCATGTTACCATTACGGGTTCCATGAAGAAAAGTATTGAATCAAAATATGAAACAGTGACACTTTCTGATGAAATGTGGCCTGCATTAATGGAATACGATAGAAAAGTGTACCCAAACTTTGATCGGACGAACATCCTACGTGCCTGGTTTACTGGTGATGATGTCCGTGTTGTTGTTGCTATGGATGCAGGAAAAATTATCGGGTACGGTAGTATAAACATGAAACCAAGCCCAAGTACAGGGTATAGTCTAAGAAATATCTTCGCCGATAACGAAGCTGTCATTGAAGCAATCTTATATGATATGCTTTCAGGCCTTCCAAATGGAGCTGTGGTACTTTTCTGGTTACTGGATGATAAACCATTACCAAAATACATTAAGCACAGTGTAAATTTCGAAGAAACTGCACGACGAATGTACAGCAAATACGTTATTGAGGTCAATACAGAGAAAATGTGGTTTGCAACGGCGCATATTGTATGACAACGCAAACTATGTTTTTTTAAATTCTAAGTCTTACTAGTACTTGGTGCTCTGACTTAAAACAGTTATGGAGTACATTGGTAAACAGTAGTCCTCAGGGTTTTTTTCCAAGTTCGTTTCTTTTCAATTTCATTGTCTGACATTGCTTGTGTTAGAACTAAGCTCAGCAGGCATATAGTTTTATATCCATATTTTTCTCTTAAGTTAAATCCGGGAAAGTGTGAGTTTTAAACCACCAGTTACCAATGTTTCAGGTAACTGACCGTTCCAAGACCACGGATTCAATCTATTTGTTCAGTGCTTTGTGTTGTGTCTATGTGTCTACATTATGTATGAGTTGTCCTTTACTTTTGCACTTGAAAAAAGCGTTGCCTTTACATTCTAAAGTCTTTAAGTACATGTAATTAACATATTAACAAGCTAAAGTCTGCCTTTTTGTCACAATTGAAGGATTCGTTCTTCTGCTTGTAAGTCTTATTGTTGGTGAGTGCTGCGTTTAATGGTGTTTAAGGATCACTTATGTTTGATCTTTTAAAGAGTCCAGGTGTCTGTCATAAAACAGTAATGATGGTATTCCGGAAGGGATTGGCGAAGGATCATTTAGGACCTTTTAAGTACAAGATCTTCGTAATATTATACGAGAAGCTAATCTCAATAAAATGTTCAATACTAATTTTTTTGAAAAGTTTTGAACAAACAATCTAGAAATTTCACTTTTATATGCAGACCTCTATGTCTCTTAGTGAGATAATCAATTAATTTTAGAAGGAAGATCTCTACTTGAAAGACATCGATACATAACTTTTAAAACTGAAACAGAAGGTGTTAAATAAAATAAAAGTTGTTTTGTCATATCATATTCTCTTAAAGGTTTTCAGTGATAAATAAACTGTAAAAATATAGATGGCCACCAGACGCTCAAAGTTTTGTTAATTAAACGATTACCAAAAAGTGATATTTAAATAAGTAGCTGTTTCGGCGAAATGGTTAACATTATATTGACAGGGGTTAAAAGGGGCCTCAATAATAAATCTTTCAAATATTCTTTACGGTAAATTTATTCGATATGATGAAATCTCTGTCAAATAACAGAATATTATCTAGTTTGACATAATGTGTTTTATAAAGATATTTTGGTGTGTTTGAGCAATATTTGTCTTAATTTTCAAAATTAAATTCGTGCTATTTATGGGTACTATTTACACGGAGATACAATGATTGCAGCAAACGTAACAGCCCGGGGCAAACACACATTTCAGACAAATAAGTGTCGCACCCAGGCCCATAAATCATAGTATCGAAACAAGAAATTTATTAAGAGGAATGTTTATGTAAAGTTTAATATTTAAATGCACGCGTATTTCGTATATTGGCTATTTGAACACAGTTGATTCACACGTGTTATGAAGACTGCTCTAAGATGTATTAATGCTCATCTAAAGATTTTTAAAAATCACTCGTAGTTTCTAAAATTGTGAAAAGGATTTTTTTCGGCTATGTAAATTTTTGGCAAAAAAATAGCATATAGAAGTTTTCATTAAAGACAATTTAAACCTCCTTCATAATAACCCCCCCCCCCCACCCCGAGTGAGCCCGGTTAGCTCAATCGGTAGAGCACGAGACTTGTAATCTCGAGGTAGCGGGTTCGATTCCCGAGGTTGACCAACTAAAATTACTAACAGTCTTTCGGATGAGACAAAAACCGAGGTCCCATGTATGGGTGCTATACACCTGGCATGCTAGAAGAACCAGGGGTGTCTCTGGAATTGGGACGCTTTCTGTATCTTGCACTAGCCTCCGAAACCTTAAATAACTAACCTCTTCTGGGGGCGTTGGTCATGCGGGAAACCGGTACCAACGATAAACTCCTAATATACGATACAATATACAGTACGCCCCCCTCCCCTCCCCCAAACAACAGGAGGTCTAATCCCTTTATTGTTTTATGACCCCTTATCAGATAAGACACAGTCTGATTAGGTTTCTTAAGACTGACCTATATTCACTATAGAGAATTATGTGAAAGTTGAAAATAAAATATATCAAAATAAAACATTTTGTTTAAGAATGATATAAAATAAAATGCAGATTTTCTTCAATGTTTTTTACAATTTTCTCAGACTGTAGCTTACTTGAGTAATTTATTTACATAACAAACTTTACATAACTCAACATTTTAGTCATTTTGAAAGAGAAAATGCACATCTTTAAGGTAGAACATTGACAATGTACTAACCACAATTTAAGATAAATATACGTAGACGCTATTGAAAAGCATAAGTAAAATTAAGTAGTTTTATAACTTTAATGTTCACCATCTTTTATCAACTTTTCCCTGCTGTAAGGCTATACAGTAGCTGATTATGAAACAGCTGTCATCATTTGCTAACCTAAGACCCTTACTGTGAATAACTCTAATATCAACCCCTGTGCCACCATATCTCACATTCCTGTTCAATTTTCTTTAATTCATGTTTTATGTGCTTCACTGAACCTAAACGTTTATCGTATGGTCCAGCGAACACTGTATTACAAAAATAACTACAAAAAATACGCCCTAGGTTGGTTTACTTTAATATGTATACACTTTGTCAGAATGTAAATTGCCGATATGTATCAAGTATGCGACACTGGTTTGTCAAAGATCATTAGATCACTGACAGAAATAAACAAAATTCTCTGTAGAAAACGGATTAGAAATGTCTATACTGCCAGGCGTCTTCGGGAAGGTCATAGCTGCTGGTTTACAACATGCTCATGCAGAACGCAGGTGATACAAGCTGATACAAAATCGAAGGTATGTAATTCGAGCGTACGTTTCATGCATGCAAGTTAACTTAAGTTATAAATACTAGCATCAATGATTAGCATATATACGAGTATGATAAAAGTGATCGAATTGGAAAAATGTATGAATAACTAGTTGTATTCACGTGTTTTCTGTTTGTTTGTTTGTTTGTTTGTTGTTGTTTGTTTTTTTGTTGTTTTTTTTTAATATGGAAGACCATATTCAAAATTCAAGGATAGGTATTTGAACCAGAAGAACTCGTAACAGTGTTAAGTTTTCCAGCTCATATCAAATTATATGACGTAATTACGTCAGCAGTATAAGCCAATTACCTTATACTCAAATGATCTGTACCAAATGCATATAATTATATTTAAGCAAAATATTGCAAGTTCTCGGATCGCCCCAGAAAATATCATTATCCGCCAGTCCAAATCGGATGACATTGGTGTCTTCGAACAGTTGTCAAGTCAAGAAGGATGGATGTGTTCAAAACATTGCTTTAATGCGATACTGAAACTGGATCCCCAGTCATTTATTGTTGCTGCAGACGAATCGGGGATTCCTGTAGTTAAGTACATATTTGTAAAAGTATTATTTATTTCCATAGTTTAATAATCACGAGCTTCAAATCATAATTATTGTTTGTAAACAGCATTTATTTCAATATAACTTGATTATTTATTTTTTTACTTTAATAAAATTGGTGTAAAGTAGGAAGTTTTGGTTTCTGCCAATTAGAGTTGAGCAGTCATGTGACATAGTATACACCTTTTTAACAATAATCAATTCATAAACATTGAGCGTATCCTCAGTGGCATGTACATGTAGACTGTGTCTATATTTAAGGATCAAAGTTCTTTTGAGTCATTGTTTTTGGTAAGTTTTTGCTTTGGATAAGAGTAGTCTATTAGCTAATACTAACTCGTCTTTTATGATGTATATTTAGTGTGAACGTTTGGCTGGTGATCTTGTCCCAGGATCACTTTGAATTAATTGATATGAAAAAACTAAATTGTTCTATCCGTTTTAAAACAACGTTGATGTACGCCTGTTTTTCGTGTTCAAGACATTTCGTCACGAAAAAGAGTTGCGAGAGAACATTTCTTTTTTTGCAATATCATTGAAAAACTACTGAGCTCTAGTTCTAATATGTACTTATCGATTTAAAAAGCAACGTTAGGACAAATCAATGTCAATTTCGCCGGTAAGATATCTTTATATTGGTACAATAAGAGCTACTTGTAATTTAACATCGAAAGTACTCCTGGAACTTTAAGCAGGCTTTTGGTATGAATAAGTTTTAATGATGTTGTTTATGGCGGAAGTTTTGGTCACGACAAAGTCTACGTGCCTAAATTGCAAATACAAGAGTGTTCTCAAACTAGCTTATTCCGTTTGGTTGTCAGCACAAATTGGCTATGTGCATGCTTACTGCAAAAGGTTGAAAATCGTAAAGAAAACTTATTTTCTATAGTGTTTGTGCTATTAAATAATCAGGTAATTTATTAAACTTCTTACCATTTTAGGCTACGCAGGTGTGTGTAATGCCCTTGCAAACACCGTTTACCTCGTTCATTTTGTTGTACGGAAAGATGTTCGTGGTATGGATATCGGACGTAGGTTGTATTTGGCCATGCTTGAACGGCTCTCAGACCAAAACGCTTACATGGATGTCGAGTGCAGCGACGTAGAGTTTCAAGGGAAAAAAGGATTTATCCATAAATCTTTCAAATTTAATACATATACAGGAATTGTGAATTCCCGTTGCAGAGATTTAAGTTCTAAGAAGACACAGTGCAATGTAGTTCCTGTCACCACCAATGAGTTATTTAGTTTGGTGTTAGACTATGATCGAAGTGTCTATAAAGGAATAGACCGAGAGAGGATGCTTCGAGTTTTTCTTTCTGGTGACGGTATATATACAGTAGCTGCTGTGTATGACGGGAAAGTTAAAGGATACGGAAGTTTGATAGTTTCAACTGAACACGAAAGCTGTATTCAAACAGTATTTGGTGATGACGAAAATATAGTGGATGAACTTGTAGGAAATATGCTAGATAACATTTCTGATGGTTCATCGCTAATATTTAATCTAATGGCAGATAAACGTCTACCCGACCGCTTTGCATATTTTGAATCAATTTCTATACAGCAGCGATTATACAACAAATATAACTTAGAGACTGAAGATGTTACAGATCGAATGTATGTCATACAAAGTTTTTAAATATATTTTAAAAGTGTGTTTGTTTGCCTTATCCTACTTCAGGTATAATACATGTTAATTTTCTGCACGAAACTTTACCTCACGAAATATTACACAATTATTGTTTTAATTGTTATATAAGCTGCTAAAAATAAAACACCAAAAGCATTTAGACTTTAACATGTTGAAATGACCTTTAAAAGTCAAAATAAGAAAATAGTGTTGGGTGATCAGTTTATTCAATGTCAATGTGTTTATGTACATTTTTAAGATTTAGAGATATATCATAAATTTAATGCTGGCACATTCCATCAAGTTTGGAAAGCAACATTAGATATTCGTAGAAATAGTTCATACAGCTCGAATATTTTAAGCCCCTAAGCTTTGTGTATCTGTAGAAATTACACTGTTTCATTTTGATACAATACTTTTTGTAACACCAGATGCCTTTTCTACCTAATGTATTCAATAAAGCATACTGCAGTACACTTTACAGTAACATTGGTTGTTTTAGGAAAATTGTAAGTAGAAAAGTTCAGTTTTTTTGTTCGTGTAGTGTTTAATACCTGTTTTCAGCAGTTTTTCAGTTATGTAAAGATATGCTATATTTAAAGGTCAACTACTAAGCGAAAATTAAGTGACAGTTATTTCAATGGCAAGTACATTACCTTATGCAAGACACTAAATAATGAAGATTTGCAGGTTAAAATTTACAGAAAGTGTTTGGAACACGAAGAAAAGTATGTGTATTATGTTGAAATCTGAGTGATTTGACAAAATGACTACCCAGGTCTTTTTAACTTTGTTCATAATGCATAGAAAAACAATTGTACATGAACTGTGGCTTCCTAGCAGGGATTACTTTTATTTACACTGTCCTGTGACTTTGGAACATGGTGGGGGTAAGAGTGAGGTTGGGTGCGCACCATAAACCGGTTTAAGCTCCCCAGTGGTGTTTTTGCCACTGACCGTTCCAAGGCGGTGCCCCACTGTGTTCCTTTAATTGTTCGTTTTGTCCTCGTGTGTTTGCTTTGTGTGCTGGTGTGTGTTGGTGGTGGTGGTGTGTGTGTGTGTGTGTGTGTGTGTGTGTGTGTGTGTGTGTGTGTGTGTGTGTGTGTGTGTGTGTGTGTGTGTGTGTGTGTGTGTGTGTGTGTGTGTGTGTGTGTGTGTGTGTGTGTGTGTGTGTGTGTGTTGGTGGTGTGCACTTCTGGGTGATGTGGGGCTCGTTTTGGGGAGGCTGCGTTTTTGGTGCGTGGCATTTTGTACAATTGTACATGAACTGTGGTTTCCTAGCAGGGATTACTTTTATTTACACTGTCCTGTGACTTTGGAACATAGTGGGGGTAAGAGTGAGGTTGGGGCGCACCATAAGCCGGTTTAGCTCCCAGTGGTGTTTTTGCCATGACCGTTCCAAGGCGGTGCCCCACTGTGTTCCTTTAATTGTTCGTTTTGTCCTCGTGTGTTTGTTGTGTGTGTGTGTGTGGTGTGTGTGTGTGTGTGTGTGTGTGTGTGTTGTGTGTGTGTGTGTGTGTGTGTGTGTGTGTGTGTGTGTGTGTGTGTGTGTGTGTGTCGTGGGTGCGTGCGTGCGTGCGTGCGTGCGTGCGTGCGTGCGTGCGTGCGTGCGTGCGTGCGTGCGTCGTGCGTGCGTGCGTGCGTGCGTGCGTGCTGCGCCTCGTGTGTGTGTGTGTGGTGTGCACTTCTGGGTGATATGGGGCTCGTTTTGGGGAGGCTGCGTTTTTGGTGCGTGGCATTCCCTGTTTGATATTATTTTTGTTTTTATTTAGAATTTCTACATACCAACTTTCATTTTTTATTAAAAATAACTTATTTCTGTGTTTTTTAAAGTATATTTGAATTTTCGCTTTCGTTAGTATTGGACCTTTAATTACTATCAATGACCAGCACTAGCCTCCGGAACTGCCAACTTTCTTATAAAAAGAATCAAATCAGAAGCGGGATACAAATCCATTATATCCAATCTGTGAGGAGTGAATTGATCGCGATAACGACCATAAGAGGCAGACTGGTAATAAAGTGCCTCAAAGGTATTCTTAAGTCTATTGTTCTATGACGTAGAGTATAAGCGATCGGGCAAACAAATTGTCATCTAACTTGGTTTTCCTGAAGGAACCTATACTTTTTTTGCTTAAGAATTAAGGGAGTTTAGCATTATATAACTATGCAATTATTACTTACAAATTACAGGCATAGACCAGTAATAATATGTTTCTAAATAATTCACATTAAGATCTTTTTTCCGTCTTGAACGGCATCTTAGTTCATCTTATGGCTGCGAAAAACTGAAGACTGAATATAATTTCTTTATTATTAATCTTAATAATCCGACCGAGTCGGCGTTTGGGTCGTTGGTTAACTTTGTAGCGTTCTGTCGCGACGTTGATGAGTTTTTAGAGAACAGAATATGCTGTACCAATTTTCGGATAGTTTGCATACAAAAACTACTTCATCGGACATTAAAGACATTAGTTGGTTTTAAGTAATTAGCATTAGAAGGTGAATACTGCCCATATCACATTACTGCCCATACTACACAATTCTTCAAGAGTAAAAGTAAAATGCGGTTTTACAACGAATAGCTGATCTTTGGAATTCGGGTTGTGGGCTGAGAATCATAGGCTTCTAATCAGTAATGATTGATTTATGCTACAAGAACCTGACTTGGATTGAAATAGCGACTAAGAATTACACTGTTTTTTTTATTTATCTTCTGGAACTTGTGTATAACACGACGATGACATGTATATGATAATATAAAGTAAATACATCAATAAAATATTCTTTATACATGTACCGATTTTGTCTAGTGAAATTCACACCAGTAACCTCTAGCTGGAACTATTTTCCAACATGCACATGCGAATAAATTGTTTCTTAACTTATTGTGAAGTTAGCCTCTGTATATATTGATTAAAAAGTAGTGGAACTTATCATCAAATAAGTATTCTAACGCAGTACCGATGTAACGTCGTTTCTGATGGTTAATGGTTGCAAACAGTTTTAACGCCGTCGCCGTTAAAAATATTTGCGACCATTAAAAACCGTATATACAGTCGCAAATATCAAAATTACGAAACAGTTATTCCTATATTTTAACATTCGGGTTCTGAGAAAAAATATTAAGTTTCATTTTAAGACGGATCAATCCATCCACGTTTTGAACAGCACTTTGTATTTAGTGTTTTAAAACAGTAAAATGTATTAAAAGCAAACAAATCCAGTCCTTCTTTTTCCAAAAATATCTAAAAGATGTTCTACCCATTATACATGTAATATATACACAATGTGTAGTAATGTATGGTAATTTACAATTTTGACTATTGACACTATCACTATTGAGTAAAATCTTTTTATTTGATCAGTTTGGTACTCTAAACGAAGTAAGAAGAGTAAATATTATATTAAATTGCCAATAATGGGAGGTGTGGTGGTCGAGTGGTGCTCTGGACTATAAATCCGGAGGTCCCCGGTTTGAATCCCGGTCTGGCCGCTAGAAATTTCAGAAACGCTTTTCAGTATTTTTCCACCCATTTAAAGATGAACTGGTTAGAAACCCAGAGATAGTCTCACTTGTATCGGTGTTTTCCACCTGGCATGTAAAAGAACCAAGATGTATATTCGTAAAAGAGCTTGGGTTTGGTACCCGGATTCCCTTGTATCTGCATCAGTCCCTCTTCAATCTGCTTCTGTCAGGAGTACTGGCAAATTCACCCAGGGAGAAGTCCCAGGGTCGGCTGGCGGGAATATTTAGGAAGATGGCAAAATGATGTAAAACAGGAAAATAATCATTCGTTCTTCAACGGATAAAGATAATAGGCTGATAATTTGCATTTAAAATGTTCTTTCTTTTGTCTTTGCATCAATTTTTACAAACACTGTCACTGCTTGTACTTAAGGTTAGGCTTATTCATACTCTACATATACCTAAGAATCTTATCACAAGCTTTGCCTTAACTGATATACATGTATGTCACTATCGTTTGATTTCTAAAATTGATATCGTACTTTTCTGAAAATGTCCAGTTTTGATCCTTTACTATCAAAAGACAGGCACATTGGTTTCAACATACTATCCTGCTGCGTTATGACTAGCTTGATAGGGTGGGTTACTCCATCATAATCTATAGAGTATAAATGCAACAAATGTCAGCGTCGGTAACCAGAACACTGCCCTCAACACTTGGATAAATAACCCAACTATTTTTAAACTCAGCAGGTTTTAAAGTATGCAGGTGTTTTCCTTCATTGTTTATGATAAAGACACTTCCATACCTATCTGAAATGTAAATGCAACTGCTTTTCTGGCTTACAACTACGTGAATAAACCAGACTTTGCCAGGTTCATTGGTGTACGAGATAGTTTTGTTTTGAAATTCAGCGGTATACATGTACACATTCCAATCGTCTACAACAAAGAAACTCCTACCATTGAAATTAAGACCGTTACTATCATGGTCAAATTTTACAAAGCGGGTTCGTTTGAGTTTGTCTCTATATAGTTTACAAATTGAACACCATCATAAAGTGCAACTGCTGCCTCGTAATTTTGAACATTAAATGCATCCCATGGTTTGTCAGACATAGCACAGTGGCTCGCAACCTGATAGTTTTTGTTTAATTTTTCAACCTTTTGTTGCTATTGTCAGCAGTGAGTATTTCACCAGTGGGTAGCACGCAACAGCCATATATATCGCATGGTTTCCGTCTTTTTGCATACAAATAGTGTGATCTGTAATATGTTTCTGCACGTCTGTGCCAAGAGACTATTCTTCTTGTAACGTTAGTGTTATATGCCTCAATCCACTGCACATACTGTAAAATGCATTTACATGTATGTCTTGTATAAACGAGTGTGTATTTGACTTTTTTTAAATTGCCTCCTAAACACTTTGCAGTTGCAAGTTAGGTGCTTCAGAGTAGTTGAAATATGCTGGAACTTGCACCATTTCATAAACACATTTCAATTGTGTTTCCGTCGGGAGGGGAGACCCCTTACACACCCACCTCAACTCAACCCCCCAGGCAAGCCTTGTCTGTATCCGTCCCTGACCTATCTTCACTGCCCCGTCTGCAATGCGTCTGCCGAAAGATCGTTTAGCAGCATGCAACGGCTCAAAACATATTAAAAGATCAACCATGTCCACTGACGGGATGTCCGGGTTTAGATCGAGGTATCAGTGTCGACCTTCGCACGCATAGAAAGATATAAAAAATATCAGCATCTAGACTGATCGTTGAATCTTTACGCTATGCTTCATCGGTGAATACATGAGTGGGAACGGAATGTTTAACGGGGGTTCCGACGATGAGCATAACCTGGCTCGCGCTTAGACTATATAGATATAGAAATTAAACGGGCCTAGATTTTTTATGCTGTTTATATCACTTTTCTGCTAGAAGTGACATGAACTAGTTTTCCAACCAGTCATGTACATGATTGTAAATATTTTAGACATTTTGTGTTTAAATCAAGTTAATAAACTGTTATAATTATTATGTTGACTGTAGTTTTGTCCAGATGACCTCCAAAATGCACCTGTATGTATGTATTTATTTCAGTACCAAGTACAAAGGATAACACAATAAAGAGCAAGCTCTTATTTCCATTGTGGTCCTTTATTTTAGAGACAGAAGCAGATACAAGGGAATCCGGTGCCAGACCCTAGCTCTTTCACGAATAGACCCCTTGGTTCTTTTCTACGTGCCCGGCGTATAGCACCGATACACGCGAGACTACCTCTGGGTTTCTTACCAGTTCATCTCAGATAGGTGGGAAACACTGAAAAGCGTTTCTGAAATATCCAGTGCCCCGGTCGAGAATCGAACCGGGGACCTCCGGATTGGTAGTCCAGAGCGTTAACCACTCGGCCACCACACCACCTATACTCCATTCTAAAAAAAACTCCGGGGGGTGGTGGGGTATGCGGTTGGGGTATGCCCCCGGACTCCCCTAGCAAAGTGCGTATTTCTCATTTAGGCCCAGGCACGCCCCTGACTGTACATTGAATACTACTACAGACTCAGCTCCTCGTGGCATGCACGTCGCAGAGCAGGTACTGGGCCTCGACTTGTATTTTCGGGGCCCTGGCTAACGACGAGGGGTTGACCCTGACAAGGGTCGTTTGTTGTCGCACGACGAAGAGAAGACACCACCGAAGCAGCGAAGAACTTCAGAATGACCGCGTGCCGGTGACGTGTACTGGGTGGCGGGGGACCAAAACCTCGACTGGGTGGCGGCAGCTTGGCAAGACCTCCCTAACAATGTTTTATGCTGGGGGAGGCACGAGAGACCTTTTAGCGCTTCTTCCTTTAGCTACGTTCAGACAAGCCCTCTGTGTCACTCACATTTAGGTTGGAATTGACTGAGTGAGTGACCTACTTTCTCAATTCGAAATTCACTGTTTGCAGAACTGGTGAACACGGCTGCGTGTGTTCTGGGAAGCTGGATGGACATGGGTCTGTTACCCCCACCCTGACGAAACCATTATGTTGCATCATGCTTGAAGCTACACCGGAGGGTGGAAATCTCACAGACGACTAGTTTTGACTGTGGAGTGGACACCTGGCTCTCACGTGAAAGAGTGGGCAGTCTCGGTGGTGGAAGGGAACTCATTCGCCCTTCTATACCATGGCATGTGGGACTGTTTCGCCGTACGTTCTGTATCTGGGAGTTGCTGGAATGCTTCGGGTGTGAAGCACTAATGGAGGAGTCTGGGAATTATTACTACCTCTGCAACACTACCAAACAGCTACTCATTTTCGGTATCGCCAGGGGAACTAGCCCATACAGACTGGAAATTGCAGTCTTGTAGAACTAAAAATCATTTTTGATAGGTGTCATGAAGGGAGAACGTGCCAAGGACTCATCAACCATATACCTCGAATGAGGAAGATGGACCTTAAAATCATAAACAAACAGAAATACTACTTCAGAACTCGTTAGAAGATGATCGAGTAACGGTGAATCTACATTGATAGTTTATGTACTCATTGAATTTCAACTTTTACAATGCTGCTCTATTATTATTTTACAATGAAACATTCTCTTGTGTTAAACATAATACAGTTCAAATAATTATCATAGATAAATAAAAACGTTGTATAAGCACGGACCTATATACACATGTATTTAGGTCCGTGGTGTAAGTCACATATGGGCTGAAATTTCATGTACGTTCCGTAAGTCTGATCTTGTCAGGCTTTTACCCAAACCCGAAAAGTACTTCAACTCGCAGCTTACTCAACTCGTACCCAAATTGGTTGCTCTGTATTGTTATTTGTCCACTCTTAATGACATAGAAATGTAAACGTTTACAGCACACTTACTAACAACATTTAAAAGAAATCTTTGGTGAGATAGAGTAATTGATTTCATTCTTTAGACTTGACTCTTTTTAACTATCTTCCTTCTCGGAACTGGCAGACAAGCAATGTTAAACGTAAGCTCTAAACAAGCTTTTCAACTGACTATAATAGGGAGGTGGAAGAACTACTTGCAGTTATTTTATCTTTACTGTTATTATCATGGATATTAATAACTTATAATTATATTATCAGTTGGCCAAAAGCTATACCTAAGCTAAGTGACCGTTCAGTATGAAAGGTATGAGAGCAAATATATCACTAATATTATGCTTAGAATATGACAGATGTATGAATTAACTGATTAAACAGCAACTTTTGGCACATAATGACCCGATAAAGTCTGAGGACTTACTTCCATCAGTGTCCTAGGTCTTACATTGATCAAAGAAAATTACTTCAATGAGCACATTGCTTATGATATTGCACTATGCAGTGAACATGTTACATGTGAATAATGACAAGATGTTACAATGAACAAGCACAACCAAAGTGATACTTTAGTCCTGCAAGAGGGGTTGGCAGTATCCAGACAAAGATAGTAATAGCATTGAAATCAGTGAGTTGCAAAGATTTGCTGGAATTGATTTGTTTAAAAACTACTAAGTATTTGATTCTAGAGTTGACCTTAGTCAAAGTACAAACCCAACTTCTTTTTTCAAGATATTTAACTGAACTATGGACAGGTGACAGTGAATTCTACTATATTATTTATTGATTATGTCTAGGTTAAGAGCTGAAAAAACTGCATTTGGTTTTTAATTTTTCCCAAAATGAATGGAAAGCTTATTGTCAACCAACCATTCCCTGCAGCTTTCTGGCTCTTGCCCCAGTACTTCAATAATAGTTTTGTGATCTTTATGGAGAAAAAAGTGTATTTGGTGTATGAAAAGATTTGTTTTCTGTGATCCTAGTGGGATTGATCGTTGAAGGTGTCAAAGAGCTACAGAGGGACTCTGATAAGCAAACAGTACAGTATAGGACATCATGCTCTTCTTTATTTCAGACAAACTTTGTTGGTGGTGTGTTGAGTCTTGCAAGTCACAGACTTTTATGGAGGGATGTCAGTGATGCAAGTGCATATAATCCATAACTATATGATTACATCATTATTCTTACCGTAAATAACCTCCCAGTATTAGAACTAAACTCCAAAATAAGACTTGCTACCAAACTGATTCTGCCAGCATTTTGTCTCTAGCTACTTCAACATCAGGAGATTCATAATCATTTATATAAAATTAATGGTGAAGACTGGATTATTTTGATCTGGGCCCTGGGATGATGCCAGTGGTACGTTTAATCTCCATGCGTTTGCCTGCAAAATGTGGACCCTGATATACCTTCCATACAAATTTGCCATTTGTATTAATTGTATGGATGGTTAATGTGTTAATACCAGCCAAGCCTGTGTACTTTGAGTTACATATTGTAGTTAAGCAATTCATGACAACTGTGTGTTTTTGTTAGTTATTTATAGAAGCATGTACATGTATGGTTTTAATAAATAATATAAGTGACTGAAGGTATCTGTACATGTATACAAAAGAGTCACTCAACAGGAAAACAATGCATGAATTTAAATAAACAGTCAGTCCGCGTCACTATGATAATCAGACAAATGCAAGTGCATAAATAGACAAGTCTTAAATAATAATAATGCATGTGCATTGTTCAGAAGTTTTGATTTGTCCAAAAAGAAACCTAGCAAATTCATTGATGGATAAGTGTATTTATTTCAGACATCAGCAGTGTGTTTACCACTGTCATTGGTTGTGTTCCTAGAAGAACAGTCATCTGGGTTTGCGAAGAGGTACTGCAAAATCTTACTCTCTGTATCCTCCTAGACTCTTTGGAGTAAATTTTGTTTTTAGAGATGTTTTAAAAAAGTGTAATATTGAAACAGTTTTTGTCCTCATTGACATAACATAGTGAATTAAATTTCATAATTATGCTGTTAATTGTGAAATAGTGTTGAGCTGCAGTAAGAAATTACGCAACTTTCATATCTAGAAACTCTTTGATGTTAAGGTTAGTCTCTGAAGTTAAAGGTTAGTTTTTAAGGAACGCATGTACAGTATGTACATGATATATGTAAAAAATAAAACAAAAAAAGTAACATGTATTTGGAACATGAGGGGAATACTGAAGATTGGCAACATTTTTTTCAGTGCGAAGATCATTGTACACCTGCAAGAGCCTGTGTCTGGTCAACCATCAGGTCCTGTGTCATACAGTAAACACAACTTTATACGTCTGTCCTTCAGGGAGAGTGGCGAGTCAGAGGTTAATTAGTTATGATACAGATAGTTACATAAAAGTAGATCTAATTAAAGGAAAACAGTTTTAACATAAAATGATTAAATAAATGTACAATCAAACCTGTAAAGAGTGGCCAGCCAATGGATGCTTTAGAAATGGCTGCTTAAAGCAGGTGGGTGCTTGATAAGTGTGTACTTAATACAAAAAGAAAAAGCCAATTAAAATACATCAGTGTTTGCAGCAGCTTGATTCATGTGTGACCTAACGATCACTTTGTTATATCTCATCCTTTTTCTCTCATATGTCAGTAATCAGTATCTTTTAGTTTTTCAGATACCTTAATCAAATGTTACAAGAGAAAAAATGGGAGCAGAAATTTCTTCCCCCAGCCAGAGCAGGGGTTCAGGTATGTAGACCCACAAACAGACATTTGTATACTTTATAGAAGACTCATATTTTGTTATTTTTCACTGTCTTAAAGTGCCAATACATCCTCTGATTTTTTCTCCCTGTCTGTCTGTCTGTCTGTCTGTCTGTCAGTTTAAGTGTCTATCGTACCTGTTTTATCTGCATTGATGAAGATTATGTGGTTTAGTGTGCACTGGTTTATTTCTGCTTGATTGTCAAGATATAACTGGTAGGAAGTTTTTTAGTTAGTTTATACTAATTTATTTTAGCTCGATTTTGAAGAAAGCTTGTAGCTTATGGAGTCACTCTCGAGTCTGCTTCCTGGAAAAACCAGTACTGGTGTCATCTGAGGAGGTCGTGACTTTGGTGGGGATTTCAGTTGCTCAGGGGTTTGTTTTCTAATTGTTTACATGTTGTTGTGTTATAGGGTGCACGTCATCGTCCAGGTATTGTAGGAATTGAGCGATCACTACAGCAAAAACACAAGCAGACGGATTCTTCA
This sequence comes from Saxidomus purpurata, assembly GCA_022818135.1. Taxonomy (NCBI): domain Eukaryota; kingdom Metazoa; phylum Mollusca; class Bivalvia; order Venerida; family Veneridae; genus Saxidomus; species Saxidomus purpurata. The sequence goes on along the minus strand of JAFMSR010000008.1, from coordinate 3,442,318 downwards.
ATCAGCCAGTCATTTCAAGATCTCAAGAAACTTATGCAAAAGGTATTTGTTTGTTGTTGTTGTAAGGGTTCAATGCCGGTTTTAATCATATTTCAGTCAGTTTTACAGACGGTCAATTCAGCCCATCATTCCTGGGTAAAACAACCAGTACTATATCCCTATCCTTTTTAAGAACCTGCCAACTTTCTCACATAAAGGGACATGGTCGGTAGCAGGGCTCAAACCCATAATTTAACTTACAACAACTGTATGTTCTGTATGACAGAAAGATGCAGAAAAAAGAATTCCCCTATAGAGATGAGGCCCCAATGGGGTGGTGACATTCTTAAAATGCTTCTCTTTTCTGTAAAAGCTTGTTAGAATTTGATTATGTTTGGCACATATAATCAACTTTGTATTCTCTATCAACAGAAAATTTAGAAACTGTATTTTTACAGAGGCAGTGCAAATTCTTCTTGTCTGAAACTAGGAATACTGATTTAATTTAACTTACAACACTCAAGTTCTATATAACTGTAACTTGAAGAAAAACTTACCACCTCTGCCTCAGATATGAGGCCCCAGTGCAGTGGTGAAATTTTAAAAATGTTTTTTTTTTAAACAGACAAACCAAAACACTTTTCACTTGTTCTTTTTCAGTTATTTGCTTCCTTTGGCAAGGGATAACAATTCACTGAATTTGCTTAGAAAACTAGCTGGTTTACATAGATGTAACTATACTAACCAACAATGAAATATCTTAAATGATCTTGCCTCATGCTGTCTGTTGTTGTTGTTTTTTTAATGTGGACATTACCATAATTATGATAAATACTTGAAAGGACTCTTTGTATTCCCATATTTGATAGTTTGGTACGGTAGTAACGTAAACAGTTTGCATGAATTATCTATTCTGCTAGGCACAAGAGATGGTGACTCTTTCAAAATCTATTGTAACCAAAATCAAAGACAAACAAGGTGAAATCACAGAGGATGAGGTAAGTATACAGAGCTAATCTGGTAGAAAATAATCTATCAGGATATTTTTGGTAGAGTGTGAAGACATAAACTGTTATTGAGTGTTATATAAAGTTCTATATTGTTTAAGTATACCCCTGTTTATACCATATGATATTGTTGTTTAAATAGTATGTATGAAACAGTATATGAGTCAGAGAGTGTTTAGACTTCAATAAAGCTAGTTATACTTTATAGTATTTTTGTGTTCATTCCTTCTTTGGAATAACGTAATCAAACCTCTCCACAACGCCCATAGACCACCTCATAACATGGTGTCAGAATAAAAGGGATTATTATAGTGACGGAATTATTTTTATGAATTGTTGAAATACATTCCTTGTAGTTTGCATTCTAAGGACTGCCAGAAGTAACTCAAAATGGATTTAGCTGGAGTTCCTACACCCAAAATGGACTGGGGCAGTAACAATTTGTTAGAATCATTCAAAAAATTTCGTCAGCATGTGGAGCTTATTTTTAAGGGAGCGCTAAAGGAAAAAGATGAAGACGTTAAGGTGACATATTTGCTATTATGGATTGGAGAACGTGGCCGAGAAATTTATAATACTTTCCAATTGACAAACGACCAAAGGAAATCAACCAAAGAAATAGCTGACAAATTTGAAAAACATGTACAGCCAAAATCAAACCCCGTTTTCAGCAGATATAAATTCAAAAATGAAAAGCAAAGTGACCATTCCATTGAACAGTTTATCACAAAATTGAAAACATTAGCAATTGACTGTGCTTTTGGCGACGATTATAGAGAGGATATGATAAGGGATCAAATAGTTTTTGGAATAACATCGGAGAAAATCAGAGAGAAATTAATAACCGAAGGAGACCAGCTTACATTAGATAAGGCGGAAAGAATCTGTCAATCTTACGAATACGCACAAAAACAACTTCAGTCTATGAAACCAGCGAACATTGCTGTGGACATTGTAAAAAATAGACACAGACGAACGAACCAGCAGCGGGAACATGGAGCTGTACCGAAAAATTCAGCATCAGCCACACCGTGGAAAACATTTCCAAAGTCTTCTCCAAAATGTGACAAATGTGGACTAACTCATGCAAGGAAAATATGTCCAGCTAAGGGGAAACGTTGTAACTTTTGCCACAAATACAATCACTTTGAATCAGTATGCAGACAAAAACGTTCAGTACATGATGTTAATACCGATGAATTACAAGGAAATAACAATAGTGACAGTGTTTCAGAAAGTGATTTTGAAATTGACAGCGTCAGAAGATCACCAGGTAATCAGGTTTTTGCCGAGATTCAGGTTGGTCCTAAACATTGTCCTTTATCCCTCAAGATTGATACAGGAGCATCTTGCAATATCTTGACTGAGAATGATTTCGAAAGCTTAGGTATCATGTTACCACTAAAGAAAGCTTCATGCAATCTGACTGCGTACAACGGTGCTAAGCTTGACGTACTGGGTCAAATAAATGTAAAATGCTTACATAAGGGCACCAAGAGAAATGTTGATTTCTATGTAGTACGTACAAGCAGATGTTCTATCTTAGGCCTTCAGACGTGCCTAGATTTCAATTTGATTAAAATTGTCATGGCCGTAGACAACTTGTCCAAACCCTTGTCAAAAGATACAGTATTATCGGAATACACAGATTTATTTTCTGGTATAGGTCACCTTCCTGGCAAAGTTTCATTAAAACTTGACCCATCCATTTTGCCAGTAGTGCATCCGCCAAGACGAGTACCCGTTTCTCTGACAGAAAAGGTCAACACTGAGCTGAAGAAAATGCTCAAAGGTGGTATTATTGCAAAGGTAAACACACCTACCAAATGGGTCAATTCAATGGTTGTAGTAAACAAGCCTAAGTCAAACAAGGTAAGAATTTGCCTAGACCCGAAAGACCTTAATAAGGCACTGTGTCGTCCCCATTATCCAATGAGAACTCTTGACGATATCCTTCCCCAGTTATCATCAGCAACGTATTTCACTAAGCTAGACTGCAAGCAAGGATATTGGTCAATGGAACTAGACGAAGAGTCGTCATTTCTTACAACATTCAATAGCCCATTAGGTCGTTTCCGTTACACCCGTACACCTTTTGGCCTGGTTACAAGTCAAGATGATTTCCAGCGCCGTATGGATGAATGTCTAGAAGGGTTAAAATGTTGTTCTGTCATAGTAGATGATATATTAGTGTGGGGATCTACTTTAGAAGAGCATGACCAGAGTCTAAAATGCGTGCTTAACAGATGCCGACAGAAAGGCATACGTCTTAATAAAGACAAAGTTGGATAGGATTAACATAAGTTCGATACTTTGGTCACATCCTATCGTCCGAAGGTTTAAAGCCAGACCCAGAGAAAATCTCAGCAATAAGAGATATGGATCCTCCTAAGGATAAATCAGAACTTGAAACAATTATGGGCATGGTAGTATATTTGTCAAAATTTGCGCCAAATCTGTCTGAGGTTACTACTCCTCTCCGCCAGATACTGAAAAAAGATGTTCAATTTCACTGGGATGAAGCCCAGAAACTTGCATTTCAGAAGGTCAAAGACATATTGATGCAAGCGCCCGTTTTAGCCTATTATGACCCAAACAAATCCTTGGTACTACAGTGTGATGCATCCAAATATGGCCTTGGGGCTACACTCGCCATAAAGTCAAAGCAATGGGTTAGCAGAAGCTCATGTCAAAATTTGCAAGACAATTTTGAAAAAGTCCAAGAGTTCTTCTTCCGATCCAGTTATTGCTTTAATGGAATACAGAGCAACACCTTTAAGTTCAGGTTACTCACCTGCCGAATTGTTGTTCGGGAGGAAAATAAGATCATTTCTACCTATTACACCTGAAAAGCTGAATCCCAGAACTCCGGATCCTGCTAAAGTCAGGAAAAAGTTAAATGAACAGAAACAAACCCAAAAGAAGTACTATGATAGACATGCTACACCACTGAAATCGTTAAATGTAGGTGAACCGATTCGCATACACAAAGGTACATGGCAACCTGCAACTGTCATTGAACAGCATAATGCACGCTCGTACTCAGTAAGAACCTCCGATGGTGCACAGTACACTAGGAATAGGCGCCATCTTCTTAAGTCAAATGAACCGCCTCACACACCAAACCTTCCCGATATCACACTCCCAGATCTTTCAATTCCTGATCAAACAGAATCTTCAGAAACTAAAAATGAAAACCCCTGTTCCCCCCAAGCCGAAAATATAGTTTTGCCAGTTTCCCACACAAAACCTGAATCATCAATTTCGGCTAAACCTTATATCACTAGATATGGTCGCACTGTAAAACCAAAGATGATAGAATCCAAGTGAACCGAGATAAATTTGACAGTGGAACAATTATGTTAATTGTTTATCTTAATGACATTGATAACATTGAAATGTGGCACATTTCACCAGTATAATTGGTAAAGCCACACACAGAGTGACCGACATTCAGTGCAAATAACATTGACTTAAATTCCATTGAGAAAATAAAAAGTTAAAGTTTTATTTTTTTTTATTTTTCAGAAAAAGGGAGATGTTATATAAAGTTCTATATTGTTTAAGTATACCCCTGTTTATACCATATGATATTGTTGTTTAAATAGTATGTATGAAACAGTATATGAGTCAGAGAGTGTTTAGACTTCAATAAAGCTAGTTATACTTTATAGTATTTTTGTGTTCATTCCTTCTTTGGAATAACGTAATCAAACCTCTCCACAACGCCCATAGACCACCTCATAACATTGAGTTTCTAAAAATGTATAAGTTAGAGTTTTTCTTCATGCTGTTTGTACATACATAAGAAAATGCTGTGAAACCATTAACGTTTATGGGGCACAAATTTTAATAGTAGATTTCTTGGGTTGGTAGAACTATAAACCCAATACTGTAGTGAAAAAGCAGTCAACTTTTATAAAAAAAAAGGAATCCACAAACATTAATACCCTCGAAATTGCATTTCATTAAGAATCATGAAATTTTGTGCTCACGACTTTACACACAGTCGCAGTAACTTTTTATCAAAATTCCTTTTGGGGTCTTCATTACTGATACTCTCAAACGAAAGCTATATCAGGTGGGTAATTAATGCTGTTTTATTCACAGACTGTAAAGTTAAAAGCGTATCTACTGAGTATGGGTATACCAAATCCTGTGACACGTGAATCTCATGGTACAGGGGACAAATATTACCAGGAACTAGCAAGAGAGCTTGCCAAAGTGTTAGAGAAACCTATACAGGTATGTCACTATTGTTAATGAACCGTATGTATAGAACAGGGAACTGAGACACAGAGGTTGTTGCTTTTAATACTCAGCCATTCACAGAATAGATGTGTAAAAAAGTCATATTTCTGTATCGTATTTTGACAAATTCATGCCATGTTGATGGAATTGCTCAGATCTCAAAGCTTTTCTTGATTTTGCAAATTTGTTTCTGAAAACATCAGCCATTGAAGGGTATTTTTGTGTCAAGGCAAGTGGTCATTACTGGTGTTCACTGTTTTGGGTGTTAGAGATCAGTGAGACGATGTTAACTATTCTATTTAATATCAGAGAATGACTACAAATCTATAAAGCAGAGAGGTCAGTAGGCGGTGCCTACTCTAAGCATTGTTTTAAAGGTACATGTTCTAATGTATGCATGTAGTATGAAACATCTCCCTTTTTTTAACAAGATAATAGATGCATGTATGTTACTGCAAATAATTCAATACAAATAAAAAATGCACAGATGGTAGCATTGCAGAGTTCATAGCATTCTTTCACTGATACCGCAATAAATCAATCTGTCCGGTTTATTGCTGTTTAATGTTCAAGTATCTCCACTGTGTCAGATAATTATTCAAGGCTTATCAGCCATCATTATCTATTGCTGGAGTTAATGTCCATTTATCACTTGGCAGTTCCACGTTTAATGTTTAACTAATTGCCAATAAACTACACTGACCACAGGAATGCTAATGTTTACATCTGTAGAATGTACCTGTTTATTTACCGAATGACAAAACTGTTTTATTTACAGAATGGCATGCCTATTAAACTTTAGTATTGTTTTTTTTATACAATAGTTCTGATAGATTACATATTAATAAGTAAGTTTCTGAGGTTTTTTAACACTGCGACCTGATCTTGTTGTATAGACATCTGGATTCTCAGACAGTGATGATTGATGTTTAACAGGTGATGTTTGTTTGGGTGTCTGGGGCTGCGAGGGAATCATAGATTCCTGGGAATTGGCATTTTGACCTGATGTCACAGTTTGTTTTCCAGGTTGAATGTTCATGGGGTTATGGACAGCAGGATCAAAAACTTTAATTTCTAAAGGTGGTTGAGGTGGTGTTAACTGAAAACTAGTGTCAGGTTTAAGAAATGGTGGTTCGTTTGACTTGAGGAAATGGCGTCTGTTTCTCCTGTAAAATGCACCCTCTTTTGTTTCAAAAATGTAAGACCTGTCATTTACTTTTTGTCTAACAACTGCTGGAAGCCAACGTTTTCCTTCTCGAATTCTAACACTTTCTCCAATGTAAAGAGGTTTGAGTACCTTGGCTGATCGGTCAAAATAATATTTTGACTTTTGCTGTGCAATTTGCATGTTATTTTTGATGACCTGTGTGGTGGGCACTTTTGGATCAAGTTGCTGAGATGTTAATGGCAGTGTTGACCTTAGTTGTCTGCTCATTAGTAATTGTGCTGGGGATTTTCCACAAGATAATGGAGCATTACGATATTCCAAGACAGCAAGATAAGGATCTTGTCCTGCCTGTTTTGACTTTGTAAACAAAGACTTAATAGTTTTGACAGTAATCTCAGCCAGGCCATTGCCTGACGAATGACCTGGAGATGATGTGATATGCTCGAAGTCTTACTGTTTTGCAAACAATGAGAAACTTTCTGCATTGTAACAAGGGCCATTATCTGAGTGCAGTGTGTCTGGGATGCCATGTCGGCTGAAGTAACCTTTTAATTTATGTATGACCGTACTTGATTTTGTATTTGAGAGTTGACTAACCTCGAAATACTTGCTGTAAGCATCCACTAACAATACAAAATCTGCGCTATTCCAGTGAAATAGGTCTGTGGCACAAACTTGCCAGGGTCTGTCGGGTACTTTGCTGGGTTGCAGGGGTTCCTTTGCATTTGAACACCTGTGTTCTATACATATGGGACATTCTAGCACTTTCGACTTTATGTCAACTGTCATGTTCGGCCAAAACAATACTTCTCGTGCACGCTGTGTGCATTTATCGACACCTAGGTGTGCATCATGAATTTTTGTTAGCATGAGGGGTCTGAGTTCCTTAGGAACAAGGATTTTGTCACCTTTCAAAATGATATCATCTATCACTGACAGTTCATCTCTGAAGTTCCAAAATTCAAGCAGTACTTCTGGACAGTCTGACCTATTATTTGACCATCCTTCAAGAATAACATTGGAAAGCATTTGCATTTGAGGGTCGGATTTAGTTGCTGCCCTAATTTGTTCCATTTTCCGGTCACTAACTGGTAAGCTAGATATGACTGCATGTACATGTGTGTCTAAACTGCATGCGTCTACAATATCTGGACATGTATCGGGTAAGAATTTGCGTGACAAGGTATCTGCTAGTGGGATTTCTTTCCCGGGGACAAACACCAGATCAATGTCATATTGCTGCAGGTGTAGTAACATGCGTTGCAAACGAGGGGGTGCTGAGTGCAAGCCTTTCTTCCATATTGCCTGCAGGGGTTTGTGATCATTTTGGCATTTAATACGTTTGCCATAAACGTACTGGTGGATTTGTTTGCATCCAAATAGGATAGCATACAATTCTTTGGAAATTTGGGCGTAATTGACCTCTGCAGGGGTGAGTGACTTTGAAGCAAAACAGACAGGTTTTCCTTCTTGCAGAAGCGTAGCGCCTAACCCATATTTTGAGGCATCGACTTGGAGTGTGACCTCCTTATTTGGGTCAAAATAAGAGAGTACAGGTCCAGGACTTTGTGTAATGATATTTTTAACCTCTTGCAGTGCCTCTGCCTGAGGCTTATCCCAACAAAATTCAACGTCCCTAGACAGAAGCTGTCTTAAGGGTGCAGTAACCTCGGATAGTTTGGGTGCAAATCTCTGTAGATATGTGACCATACCTAGAATAGTTTGTAGCTCTGATTTTGACTTAGGTGGTGGCATTTCTTCTATGGCCTTGACCTTAGCGGGGTCGATTTTCAAACCTTGGGCAGTGATTAAATGGCCAAAGAAAGGTAATTCACATTTGCCTATCTCAGTCTTGTCTGGGTTAAGTTTGATACCCATTTCTCGGCATCGGATCATAAGACCGTCGAGATTTTTGTCATGCTCTGTCCTGTCCTTTCCAAATACCACTATGTCGTCCACAATCGTCCTAACACCTGGCAAATTCTCTAGACACTGTTCCATTTTGGCACAAAATGCATGATTTGCATTTTTCAGTCCATATGGGAGTCTAAGAAACCTATAACGGGCAAAACAACTGTTGAATGTTGTCAGGTAAGATGATTTTTCTGTCAACTGAATGGACCAATAGCCACTACGTGCGTCGAGCTTAGAAAAAACAGAAGCATTAGATAAGTCTGGCAAGATGTCATCAAGTGTTCTGTTTGGATAGTGGGGTCTTTTTATGGCATTGTTCAAATCTTTAGGGTCTAAGCATATCCGTAGCGAACCATTAGCTTTCTCTACTGTGACAAGGCTGTTTACCCAGTCTGTAGGGGTTGTGACCTTTTTGATAATACCGAGGCTCTCCATGCGGTCAAGCTCTACCTTAAGTTTGTCTCGTATGGCGACAGGAACTCTGCGCGGGGGATGTACCACAGGTGTGACATCTTCACGCAAATGTATCTCACATTTACCTGGCAATTTGCCTATACCAGTGAAGACATCAGAGTACTTGCTAAGTAGCTCTTCCTTGGTGAGTGGTGTGCTGCAGCTTGTAGACAGCACCAACTTAATTAAGTTCAACTTAAGACATGTTTGTAGCCCTAGAATAGGACTTGAACTTGTATCAACTATGTAAAATTCTTCATGAGAATTGTGGTCATTGTATTTGCATGGGACAGTAATGACACCATCAACTTTAAGGGGTTGGCCATTGTAGGCTGTCAAGCGCTTTTGCGTTGGTTGAAGTGGACCTATTTTGGCAAGGGATCTATATATTGACCTTGGGAGAACATTAACCTGAGCACCAGTGTCAATTTTCATGTTCAGCGGTGTTGAACAGACAGTAACTTTGGCGAATGCCTGATTGGTCATATTGTCATGTTCGATTGTAGCCACAAAAATCACAAAATCTTTAAATGAACGTTTATGTGTATAGCGGAAACTAAACACCTAAACGTTCATTTAAAGATTTTGTGAATTAGGAATAGGCCAATGCAATTACGATCAATTTTGAGGGCCTAAGAGCAATCATCAGTGTCAGTTCTAATTTCCATTAGGCGTGTGGTTGATACATTATAATATATAATTTGGAAATGTCTCCCAGTAAACGACATGTATCACGAAACTATTCACCTGTTGCAGAAGTATAAAATAGACTTAAGTATTTTGGTTAGCACGAATTTGGATAGTTTAAAAGTTGAATGGCATGAATTCGTTCAACTTAAGTACTCAAATCAACTGAAAATATATAATTAATAAGCAACACATTAAACCTAAGGCTTGAAGATTCATAGCGTAAGCTGAAAAAGTGAAACTGACAATTCAAAACCACGACTGAACAGAGTTTAAAAATTTAGTTGCTACATTTTACATGATGTGATAAGATTTTTTAAATGCAAATTGTCACGATCCCTAAAAAAACGACAATAGCAAGGATTGTTTAATTAGCATATTGCAAAAATATTTGCGTTCAGGACAACTGTTAAGCTAGCTAGCCGTAAAGCTGTTTATACACAAAACAATAGTTTCAGCTAGCTGGTCGTCAGGTTTCAACAGTATTTTATTGTACAGATTTATGTCTAAACATTGATACAAATTAACTGTCGCCTTCATTGGAAGGGCATACTAATGTCGATACGTGTTTACATTAAGGAATTGTCGACACCTGTTTAAACAACAATTTTAGATAAACTACAAACTATCTAAAACAAAATTGTTGATAGCTTTTTGTGCATGGGCATGAACCGCAAGCATTTCAATGTACTGTAGGGGAAATTGTAACATGTCTAATTCATACTTAAAACTTCCGATATATATTATATGTTGATTGTATACATACACCGTTACGCTTCGTCGAAGCTACTGCATATACAAAGTAGGATATTGTTGGCATTATTAAAGGTATTATATTCATGTAATTAGCATTTTAATTACATATTTTGTTCTTTTAAAACACAATGATATGTCGTCACTTTTCAGCCGAATGCATCATGAATTTATTTAATACTTCTCAACTCGTGTATTACATGTACTCAATATAGCATTTATCAAAAATTGATGTAGTGTTGGAAGATATAATTAATGTTCCCACGCCTATGTCAAGTAAAAAAGAACACGCTTCTTTCGTAGTGAGTTATTTTTGTTTCATATAATTAAATTCAGACATACATTTAGGTATGTTTAAAGAATGGTTATCCTACCGGTATATAGGCCTATATGTTATCAATTTGCAATTTTCTACGGAGATGTAATTTTTATCGGGGTTATCTCCCTTTTCAATAGTGTTTCAGTTATGTGCAGATGGGTAGTTTCTATTATGTCAAATGGGTAGCTCAGCTAACAATGGTTTCCTGAAAAGACTGCATAAGATCCCCATCCTCTGCAAGAAGCTGCAGACTTTCTCATATAAAGAGCCTGGTTGGTAGCGGGGCTCGAACCCACGACCTTCAATCAGCGTGAGGTTTGTTAATCATAACCAAACAAAAGTACGTATGAAAAAAATGTAAGAAATATAAGAAACACGTGTTTTGAGTTCTGTCGAAGCAGTGATTTAGGACTACATGTAATGCGTTTTTTTATTCTAGATAGACCACAGCTATGTCAAAGATTACTGCTAATAATGTCACCATCCGTCAACATAAACCAGGAGATATAAAGGTTCTCATGGATTTTTCTGAGGAAAATCAGTGGGATTTATCGACATATGACCATCAAGCGTACAGTAAAATCGATCCACATTATCTACTTGTTGCTGTAGATGAGTCTGACGAGCCTGTAGGTAAGTTAAACACATACATGTATGATAAAATTTATAATGATAACATTTAAACACAATTATTGATTTATTACAAAGTTTCGATTGCAATAATTTGTTACTTCGCTGGTTTAATGCAACTTCTCCACCATAACTACATGTCTTCAAGCTATACTGTATAGATTAAAGTTTTATGTCGCACTTTTAATCTATGCATATTTTCATTTTAATGACGCGTTTGACGTGGTAAATTTGTGTTTGAAGATTAACTGTAACGTCTGGAGCATGACTGGACATAAATGTAGAGTTATCAAGATCAAGATCAAACAAGCAACAAAAGTTCAAGAACTAGAAGATACATGTAGGATTAATATACATGTACATGTAATTGCACAATTATATTTTGCAATATAATGATACTATTGAACTGACGTAGTAACAATTATTCATACTTGTATTAAGTGTCCCCTTCTTTTTACTTCCTCTATTCTAAGTCAGTGTTCATATTCAACTAGATTTGAACCCGGGGTTAGGGTGCTGCTCTTATAACTGACCAAAGTGATCCATTTAAAATTTCCGTTTTTTTTTAGGATTTTGCGGGGGAAGCCTACACACATCGGACATTATATACTTTGGAAACTTCATTGTCCGAAAAGATCTTCGTGGAAAAGGAATAGGAAAACTGTTGTGGAAAGCATTTTTAGAAAAGGCCGCTGGAAAGAACATGGTCTTGGATGGAGGAAGTGCAATGGAAGGCTGGTATCTGACTCATGGATTCCCTTTTAAGGCATTCAGAGTTCGTTATTGTCATGTTACCATTACGGGTTCCATGAAGAAAAGTATTGAATCAAAATATGAAACAGTGACACTTTCTGATGAAATGTGGCCTGCATTAATGGAATACGATAGAAAAGTGTACCCAAACTTTGATCGGACGAACATCCTACGTGCCTGGTTTACTGGTGATGATGTCCGTGTTGTTGTTGCTATGGATGCAGGAAAAATTATCGGGTACGGTAGTATAAACATGAAACCAAGCCCAAGTACAGGGTATAGTCTAAGAAATATCTTCGCCGATAACGAAGCTGTCATTGAAGCAATCTTATATGATCTGCTTTCAGGCCTTCCAAATGGAGCTGTGGTACTTTTCTGGTTACTGGATGATAAACCATTACCAAAATACATTAAGCACAGTGTAAATTTCGAAGAAACTGCACGACGAATGTACAGCAAATACATTATTGAGGTCAATACAGAGAAAATGTGGTTTGCAACGGCGCATATTGTATGACAAAACAAACTATGTTTTTTTAAATTCTAAGTCTTACTAGTACTTGGTGCTCTGACTTAAAACAGTTACGTGTATGAAGTACATTGGTAAACAGTTGTCCTCAGGGTTTTTTTCCAAGTTCGTTTCTTTTCAATTTCATTGTCAGACATTGCTTGTGTTAGAACTAAGCTCAGCAGGCATCCAGTTTTATATCCATATTTTTCTCTTAAGTTAAATCCGGGAAAGTGTGAGTTTTAAACCACCAGTTACCAATGTTTCAGGTAACTGACCGTTCCAAGACCACGGATTCAATCTATTTGTGCAGTGCTTTGTGTTGTGACTATGTGTCTACATTATGTATGAGTTGTCCTTTACTTTTGCACTTGACAAAAGCGTTGCCTTTACATTCTAAAGTCTTTAAGTACATGTAATTAACATATTAACAAGCTAAAGTCTGCCTTTTTGTCACAATTGAAGGATTCGTTCTTCAGCTTGTAAGTCTTATTGTTGGTGAGTGCTGCGTTTAATGGTGTTTAAGGATCACTTATGTTTGATCTTTTAAAGAGTCCAGGTGTCAGTCATAAAACAGTAATGATGGTATTGCGGAAGGGATTGGCGAATGATCATTTAGGACCGTTTAAGCACAAGATCTTCGTAATATTATACGAGAAGCTAATCTCAATAAAATGTTCAATACTAATTTTTTTGAAAAGTTTTGAACGATTACAGTAAACTCCGCTTATGACGAACTCCTCGGGACCTATCAAATGTGTTTCTTATATCCGGAGTTCCTTATATCCGTATATCGAACAAGTTCCTGATATACGATCTATATATATCGAACTAAAATATATATCGAACTAGTATTTTTAAGGCAAATGTAATTAAATCCGAACCATCAAATTGTAGTTGCTTTTGATGTTCATACCTCCTTTTCAAGAGTTATAAAGATCTATAACTGTTAATTTATTTTCTAATGTGAGCGTTTTATGTTTTTTCTCCATGATACACGTACAAATGTAAATGTTTTATGAATGTGCAGAAATTTCAAAACTCCGTCTGTATAAACACCAATTGAAGAAAGCTGAGTTTTGCTCACTTGCCATAACTTGAAATATTAACCAAGGTATTTTTCCCAATCTGCGATTTTACACCGTCTGCATGCTTTTAAAGAAACGCTCACAATTATTTACGTTAAATATTATTACTCGTATAGCGCACTTAGCAATTATATTTGTATTCTCATTTAATTAGTTAACTAAAAGGATACATATGTGTAATGATTTACCTTAAATGAATTTTAACTACAAGTGCGTATGAAAAATACAATGCAGACGGCAAAAGAAAAATGCAAAAGTCAACATAATTTTTTAACTCTTCGGTACATATTTGCAGTTCGATATATACGATCACTCTACTGTACATTTTTCACCTTTGGGCCAGGAAATATTGTTCCTTATATCCGAAGTTTCCTTATAACCGGAGTACGATATAACCGTATATTTTTACATTAAACAAAGAAGGGGAAAAATCGGGCCAAAAAAACTGTTCTTTATATCTGAAGATACGTTATATCCGGAGTCGATATATACGGAGTTTACTGTAATCTAAAAATTTCACTTTTATATGCAGACCTCTATATCAGTTACACGTTTAAGCATAGAAAATCCCCTGACAACCAAGGATACAGTTGATTTGCATTATCAGCTATATCCCTGCAGGTGATGAACTCTAATTGCCTGTTTGATTGACTGTAGTATTTACATGTGGTCAGCCAGCAGTGAGTTCCTCAAAACACATGTGTGACTTAATTGTTGATAAGCCCTGGTCTGACCTAACAGGAATGCGGTTATATTTGGGTCATTTAACTTTTTTACAAATGTAATAATAGTTGAACTTTATTCTAACGAATCGTTTTTGTGCCAGTTATTTCATAGCAATAATGATAGTGAATAAATAAAAAAGGAATATTTTATTTGAGTGATGCATTAAAGTTGGGTGCATATTCAAGAAAAGTAATACAATTTTTATACTGTTATTTGGCCACATTCAATGTATATTTCTGTTTCCTGGGGTATTCATTTACTTATATGATTTCTTAATAAATATAACAGGCAAACTGCTGCAAGAAAATGAAATTGGTGAATGTGTTACAAATATTAAAGGATCAAGAAGTTAACTATATTCTTTTTTACGGACTTTATTAAATACCTTAAACGATATGACTCTCGGATGAGACAAGACAATGTTAAGGTAGTATGCGACCTTTGTCCGACGTCAGACGTCAAAAAGCGAGTTTTCTCCGATTGTTATGAAATTTTGCCTAATGGTACTATAATATATTGCTCGCATTGTGTTCGTTTTAATTTTTCTATTTCTCATTTCGTTTCCGAGCAACGTGACGTCGAATGCCGATGGTGTAAAATCGACGTTTTACAGGCATAACTGGTTCAAATTTGACTTATAAGTGTAATTTTAATAACACCATACGCTAGCTCTCTACCAGCGACATACGCACATATCAAATTTAAGAGGCTTTCTTGTCATTTTTTCGAGCGCGAAACGTTTAATACTGAAAATCCGCCGATTTTCGATCCGAAATTGTGTCTCCCGACTCACTTTAACGTTAGTTTTGGTCAACGGAACGAGATTCAATCAACTATTGACTCACGTGAGGATCCTAGCAATTAACAGAACAGATTTAAAAAGGGGGGTGTTCGCGCAATATTTTTCACAAAGTTGCAATAAAGTAAAAATAGGACATCAAGAATAATGATTGTGGAGTAATAACATCGTGTGGACTGTCGTCTGACGTTAAATGTGCAGTGCTCAACGTTCAGTTTGGCAAATATATGAACTTGGAGGCTAAAGACTGAGATGAAAATAAGTGAAATCGTACATACTGTGTTAGTCAAATGACATTTAGATGCTACGACATCTTTTACATTAATTAAGAACATTTTGTCTGCAATTTAGTTACAGTAATAGCAATGCAATTTTGAATGGTCTCTGTGGTGTCTATAAAACATCTATCGTTGTTAGAATTTACGCATGTTCCTTAATTATTTTCCTGCTTTTGCATGATTGACTCGTTATCTACCAACACAAGAATTAGCAAAATAATTTCATGCGATTGTCTGTTTTATATTCTACAATGTACAATAATATATGCTTAAAGTCACAGGAGCACAATTTACAAGTAGCTCTTATTTTACCAAGAAAGATGAAAACTGAGTTGTGCGTGTTTACACTTGCATAAAAAGGCCATGTATGATCGGTTGGTATTTTAGTCCTTTTCGAGCACATACATATAACTACGGTCAGACCGCTCGCGTTGTCGAGTGGCCAGAGTCGCTGACTTGAAATTGCTGTAACTTCAGCTCTCACTGATTAAGGGTTACCGGGTTACCATGTCTCTTATGTGAGAAAGTTGGCAGTTTCTTACGGAGGATGGAGTCTAGTACTGTACTGGTCCTTCCCAGGAACGAAGGTAAACTGCCCGCCTGTAAACAACAGAAATACTGTTGAAAACGGGCGTTAAACCTCTAACAAACAACTTGACAAAAGTTCTTAAAGCATTGGACCAGAACCAGCTCTTATAAACTTCAGACCTCAGCGCTTTACCCATCGTGGGTCAGATGCTGATAAAAGGCAGACCGTATCAAAAGAATTCAAAATAATAATTCTCATAATAAGAGATGACTTTACCTAGTAAACTTCTGATACACATCATAGCTTGTGTGCGAGTCTGCTAAAACACAAAAGGCCTGAATTTAAGAGCTATGCCAATACACGTATATGCATAACTTGATAACAGAATGCAGTTCAGATTTGTTATTGATACTACAAAAACATGTAGTACAAAATGTATAGTCAAGGCAAAGAAACGCAGCTTTTTTATTTTCTTATTATTTAGAGGAAAGTGTCAGCGTACATTTTTTTCATTAAAACGTGTTTCCTATATCTGTCTGCATGAGATTACAATTTGATAATTCATTTAGAGACGTTTATTACTTCTTCTATGTCTCAGCTCCATCTTTGATTGTTTATTTGACGCCGCCAAGTAATCGGCGTCGAGTATTTGGAATGCAAAATAAATTTGATCCATGGACGCGAGTCTATGAATAGCTTCGTAAAAAAATAAAATTAAACACGTAATTGTTCTACATTCGAGGCCTCCAGGACATGAACTTTGATTTGTACACAAACTTCAAGAAAAGATAAGTAAATCAAAACCATGTCCGCAAACTAAACTCCTTAATACATGCAATAAAATAAGCAAAATAAAATGACAAGATGAAAATCACACTGAATAGATTTTTCAAAGAGTCGAAATGTAAATTAGTGCTTACAACTGTATAAATTCAATAAAAATAACCCCAGGTGTTATATTTTGTATAATTTATTTAATTCATATAAGTTATTTTGATAAAGAACAGCATTTACCATTCTTATAAATAAAGAGAAATATAAATTTCGTTAATAGAAATCCATTCTCAGACTGTCGGACATGTTTAAAATGCGACTCACATTGCGGTCTTATTGCGGTATTATAACGGAAAGCGCAGCTCAGCGGAAATGTTTTGATTTTTGTTAATAGATTCTTTATATAACTTGAAATTACTTCTAAAGTAATGTATGTTATTGTGATGTAAAGTTAGATTTTATGAATAAATGTAGTTAAAACTGCTTCTGTGCGATACAAAGGGATACTAGTTAATATACTGTTTGTCTTTCAAATGATCATGAACGAATCCGTTTATGCAACTCCTGTAAAACATTCGCTCATTTCATGTAAATAATAGTGTATGAAAAACTATTAAATCACTTTACGGAGAACTATTAAAATGGAAAAACATCTTTGGCTGCGTCTGCATTACTGTTTCGTCTTGTTTGACTCTATCAAACAGATAAAAAGCGACGTCAAGAGGCTATTGAACGATTACTAAACTTGTTACGTATGCATTCAACTTGTAAAAGTGAGGACAAAGAACACTAAGTCACAATCCTACAGATATTTCTACCAGGTAGGTCTTTAATTTGAACTTTCGATACAGGCCTAAACAGACAAATGTTTGGTTTGCACTTGAAACGCTTTTTCACGATGATAACGGCAAAGATTGCTAGATTAATTACTATAAATAGCATATTTAAGCCATAGTAATCATGTTCAAGTGCGGCACTGAACTACTTGTGTGGTAACTGCAAACAAACTTATATGATCGTCCTCTATAATTTATGTAACATGCGTGCATTGCTAAAATATTCCAACCGTAATCAGTTTGCTGCAGATGTTTTGAAGGTGATATGAAACGTGAACACAAAATTTACGAAAAGATGTGCCTCTTGAAACACTCAGATAATAGATAATAAATCACAAGTGGTTCACAAGAAGACATTTGATATTCCACAGTCAATAAAACAGTAATTATCTTGATAACCGCATGCTGTGTATAGTGGTCAGCTATAATCAGGCTTATCACAGGTAATCTCTAGGATGAACAGGCTTGTACGTGCAACTGTTAAAAATATTTAATAAAATATGATTTATTTTATAGAAGATGGTGCAGGTGTTTATACCATAAAATCCATATCCTTTTGTATATATCATTATATAAACACCTACACAAGTTAGCCGTCCCGGATTCTGTAATGTATACTTTACCTCAAACATGCATAATTAGATCCGGGTTTGATACATGAGTCATATGACGATTAAGTGGGTATTGCAGTTTTCCTCTCCACACTCATTTGATATACAAAATCGAACGTAATAAACTTTGAATATTGCTTTATACAGATGTGCTTCAATTTCAGACAGATTTGCATTTAAATGTTTTTAAAATTGCAATAGTTATCTGGAATTCTCCTCTACTGAATTCTGTATAAAAGTTGTGACAACATATTTGCTGACATCTAAGACATTTACAATTAGTCAGTTAACATGAAATGTAAATGTATTTGTCTTCTGTTCTATAATTAATTTTCATTGAAGCAAAACTTACATGTAAATATGTATGTCTCGTAGACAATGAGATTTTCGCCAATATACAAAACAGATGAAAATAACAATTTTCAGCTTAAACTTTTGAAATATTAAATTTAAATGTCCTTTGCAAATAAACTAGATTCAAAACAGACGGATCAACTTACTAAATTGAATCTATTTTTCACAAACATCAAAATTGAATATAAAACAGGCTACATTTTCTGTCTTGCAAGGACAAAATATACCTCTTGTTACCCAATTATGTGAAAATTAATTGCTTCATATTTTCTTGTGGTCTTCGGTAGTTAGAGGAACGTGAAAAATATTACAATACAACTCAATAAACACCTTTCTCTGACCATAGTGACCATAGTGTAAAGGATGTTGATATGTCCAAGCTGACCAGCAGTCATTGCCTGTTCAGAACCATTTGCCAGGAAACCATGCTGAGGTGTTAACTGTTTTACTAATTTTATTGCTCTCATCAGGTTTTAGGGAAATTCTGCTTCTGGCAGGCTTATCTGTTAGACTGATATCTCTTAGTGAGATAATCAATTAATTTTAGAAGGAAGATCTCTACTTGGAAGACATCGATACATAACTTTTAAAACTGAAACAGAAGGTGTTAAATAAAAGTTGTTTTGTCATATCATATTCTCTGAAAGGTTTTCAGTGATAAATAAACTGTAAAAATATAGATGTCCACCAGACGCTAAAAGTTTTGTTATTTAAACGATTAACCAAAAAGTGATATTTAAATGAGTAGCTGTTTCGGCGAAATGGTTAGCATTATATTGACAGGGGTTAAAAGGGGCCTCAATAATAAATCTTTCAAATATTCTTTCCGGTAAATATATTCGATATGATGAAATCTCTGTCAAATAACAGAATATTATCTAGTTTGACATACTGTGTTTTATAAAGATATTTTGGTGTGTTTGAGGAATATTCAAAATTAAATTCGTGCTATTTATGGGTACTATTTACACGGAGATACAATGATTGCAGCAAACGTAACAGCCCGGGGCAAACACACAACATTTCAGACAAATAAGTGTCGCACCCAGGCCCATAAATTGTAGTATCGAAACAAGAAAGAGAAATGTTTATGTAAAGTTTAATATTTTAATGCACGCGTATTTCGTATATTGGCTATTTGAACATAGTTGATTCACACGTGTTATGAAGACTACTATAACATGTATTAATGCTTATCTAAAGATTTTTAAATATCACTCGTAGTTTCTAAAATTGTGAAAATGATTTTTATTCGACTATGTAAATTTTTGTCTACTATGGCAAAAATTTTATATATATTTTTTTTTTAAATATTTTATACCCCCCCCTTTTTCCCCCCCCCCCCCCCCCCCCCCCCCCCCCCCCCCCCCCCCCCCCCCCCCTACTAGGTAGGCACATAAAATTTCGATGTAGCGGGTTCGATTCCCCATGACCAACTAAAATTAAACAGTATTTCGATTGAAAGACCCATGTATGGGTGCTATAAACCTCATGCAAAAGAACCAGGGGTGTCCCTGGAATTGGGACGCTTTCTGTATCTTGCCAGCCTCCGAAACCTTAAATAACTAACCTCTTCTGGGGGCGTTGGTCATGGGGGAAACCGGTACAACGAAAACTAAAAGAACGACGATCCCCCCCCCCCCCCCTCCCCCCCCTCCCCCCCCCCGGGGCTAACCCCTTTATTGTTTTATGACCCCTTATCAGATAAGACACAGTCTGATTAGGTATCTTAAGACTGGACATTTAGTCCAACAGGAACCGTCTATAACCGTTATAGAGTATTCCTGAGTCCAATAAACAGACCATTGACATGTTGAGATAATTCGTTTATTGTTTATTTCCTGTGGGTTTATTAAAATTAGTTTATTATCCAACAGTGAAAATGTTTTTAATATCACATAAAAAAGTGTTTACTTCAATATTTTACATGAGATTTTTAGGCATATTTAGCATTTATCACATTTTATTTGCAGAAAACCAATTCTCACTATAGAGAATTATGTGAAAGTTGAAAATAAAATATATCAAAATAAAACATTTCGTTTAAGAATGATATAAAATAAAATGCAGATTTTCTTTAATGTTTTTTTTTATATAATATTTTACAATTTTCTCAGACTGATGTAAAAGTAACTTACTTGAGTAATTCATTTACATAACAAACTTTACATAACTCAACATTTTAGTCATTTTGAAAGAGAAAATGCATACCTTTAAGGTAGAACATTGACAATGTACTGACCACAATTTAAGATAAATATACGTAGACACTATTGAAAAGCATAAGTAAAATTAAGTAGTTTTTAACTCTTTTCACCATGTGCACCATCTTTTATCAACTTTTACGTACTGTAATAGTAGCTATACAGTAGCTGATTATGAAAAACAGAAGCTAGTCTATCATTTGCTAAGACCCTTACTGTGAATATACAGGTCTCTCTGAACCCCTGTGGCCACATATCTCACATTCCTGTTCAATTTTCTTTAATTCATGTTTTATGTGCTTCTCTGAACCCAAACGTTTATCGTATGGTCCAGCGGTCACTGTACAAAAATAACTACACAAAATACGCCCTAGGTTGGTTTACTTTAATATGTATACACTTTTGGCCGGTCGCACAACAAACGATTATCCAAGCGGCTATTACACCATAATAGAGAGTTATCGAACACGGAGTTAATCCTGAGTTATGTTCCGACTACCTTCGTTTGCTGGACGATTTTTTAAATACGACTTAAAATATCTGACGTTCGTGCAAGCGAGTTATCCAATCTAGGCCTATACAAGCTGATGTTATACTAATGTACTGCTATTGGTAGGAATCTGTTAAAAACGAGGTACGGTGTTTTTGCCATTTGAAAGAGAAATTGTGTAAGAAATGGTTGACAAATACAATGATGTTGTAGAATAAGCCAAATAAAGCAAAAAAGTATCTTACTTAAGAATTTCCGAAAGGAAAAACTGCGCGGACGTATCACATCAGAATATAATTAAAATATACATTTTTATCTTTAAATACAATCTGCATTAATAATAATAATGATATTAATAATAATTATAGTAATGATAATTCATGATCATTAATAATAATATTAGCAATGAACTAATGATAGTAACAGTTAATACATTTTATTTTTTTATTATTATCATAATTATTATAATTTTTATTATTATTGTTTCATCATCATCATCATCATCATTTAAATTTTTAAGCGGAAACCGAATTTAGCCAAGTGACATTTCTTATGAATAAATGTACTTGAGTGCATAAATATCTGCTGTGATCTGTTCATAAATATCATTGCGGAACAGCCAGCTCTAAACTGAAAGAACTTGTTGTATTTTTAATTAGTTCATTAATTTAAATTTCTTGTAATGTAAATTATAAATGATATGTGAAACTGGGGAAAGTATATCAGATGATAGCGAACATTATTACGGCATTTTTGTAAAGTTTAATTACACTTAATTAAATCAGATTCTGACCACTGGGTATTCAAAAAGGCGAATACCCAGCTAGATTCGAATACTCGGCCAGCTGGGAGTTGGATATTCGAAGCTAACTTGGTATTGGCCGTAACTTATGCAAAAACCCAACTCATAGCTGGCTGGATATTCGAGTTTAGCTTGGTATTCGTTGAACGTTTTTCGAACACCAAACCTCCAGCTGGCAGGTTATTTGAAGCTAGCTGGGTATTCGCAAAACGCATTTTAGCGTATATACCCAACTCCCAACTGGCTGGATATTCAAATCTAGCTGGGTATTGGCCTTAACTTATGCTAAAACCAAACTCCTAGCTGGCTAGATATTCAAATCTACCTAGGTATTGAATACCTCATACCCGATTCCCATCTTCCAGCTAACTCCACAGACGTTAATATTTATGCCAAACAATAATTGAAACAACCGCTTCCAGAAACAGTTACCCAAGGTGACGGATATTTCCATCTGAACAAAGTGGCTCGTGATAAATACTTTTTCTTTAATACCGTCTTGCACTATAAAGTAGATTTCTAAATGCAATCTTATCGAAATAATGCATTTTCATAATAAAAACAAACGATATTCAGATATATTGTGTCATATGCAGTCATGTATTCTGTTTCGGACTTTCATGCATCGGCTTGCTTTCTTTTATTTCATCATTAAATGAAATATGGATGTAATTTAAACAGAATATATATTACATTTTAAACAAAGTGAGAGCTTGAGGCTGGATCAAGGCACATGTCTGCCACATATAGATAACGCCGCATATATCTCACAAATAGCTATTTTCAACGCATAAAGCACACGACAGACTGAGGGACGGACCGACGGACGGACAACGACAAAACTATACAAGGGATTAATAAGCGTTAGTTGCCATAAAAAGCAAAGGCATACCAGTCGTTGTATCACTAGTAGTATCTGTTAGGTGCAATCCTGTGGTTTTAAATCATATCAAAGGCGAAAAACACGCATTCTACGGAAAAGCGGTATCTGCTTCTAACAAAAATATTCTTCTACAATATTGCCCGTACCTATAATAGCCATGTCTCTTCATAATTAATCTTAACACTAATTAGTCACGCATATATGAGTATATAATTTCCATGTTCAACGATAAATTGGCGTATAAACCACCCCACTAGCAGGTTTGGATAATCGCGCGTTTATCGGAATCATAACCGTGAAAAACATGTTCCGGCAAGCGGCGCTTATCAAATCAGTTGCTGAAAGATAATTCGGTGTTCATTAAATCAGTGTTGTGCAACTGGCTTCTTATAATCGAGGGTTAAGCGCCTATTATATTTGTTCAACAACCGGCCATTTGTCAGAATGTAACTTGCCGATATGTATCAAATATGCGACACTGGTTTGTCAAAGATCATTAGATCACTGACAGAAATAAACAAAATTCTCTGTAGACAACGGATTAGAAATGTCTATACTGCCAGACGTCTTAGGGAAGGTCATAGCTGCAGGTTTACAAAATACTCATGCAGAACGCAGGTGATACAAGCTGATACAAAATCGAAGGTATGTTATTCGAGCGTACGATTCATGCATTGCAAGTTAAATATTAGTATATATACGAGTATGATAAAAGTGATCGAATTGGAAAAATGTATGAATAATTAGTTGTATTCACGTGTTTTCTGTTTGTGTTTGTTTTTTTTTTTTTTTTTGTTTTTTTTTTTTTTTTTTTTTTAATATGGAAGACCATATTCAAAATTCAAGGATAGGTATTTGAACCAGAAGAACTCGTAACAATGTTAAGTTTTCCAGCTCATACCAAATTATATGACGTAATTACGTCAGTAGTATAATATGAACCAATTACCTTATACTCAAATGATCTGTACCAAATGCATATAATTATATTTAAGCAAAATATTGCAAGTTCACGGATCGCCCCAGAAAATATCACTATCCGCCAGTCCAAATCGGATGACATTGGTGTCCTCGAACAGTTGTCAAATCAAGAAGGATGGATGTGTTCAAAATCTTGCTTTAATGCAGTGCTGAGACTTGATCCCAAGTCATTTATTGTTGCTGCTGACGAATCGGGGATTCCTGTAGTTAAGTACATATTTGTAACATTAGTATCTATTTCCATAATTTAATAATCACGAGCTTCAAATCATAAATATTGTTTGTAAACAACATCTTTTTCAACATAACTTGATTATTTATTCTTTGACTTCAATAAAACTGGTGTAAAGTAGGAAGTTTTAGTTTCTGCCAATTAGAGTTGAGCAGTCATGTGATTATATACTGATATACACTTTTTTTAACAATATTCAATTCATAAACACTGAGCTTATTCTCGGTGTCATGTACATGTAGACTATGTCTATATTTGAGGATCAAAGTTCTTTTTAGTCATTATTTTTGGTAAGTTTTTGCTTTGAATGAGAGTAGTCTATTAGCTAATACTAACTCGTCTTTTATGATGTTTATTTAGTGTGGACGTTTGTCTAGTGATCTTGTCCCAGGATCACTTTGAATTAATTGATATGAAAAACTAAATTGTTCTATCCATTCTAAAACAACGTTGATGAACGCCTTTTTTTCGTGTTCAAGACATTGCGTCACGAAAAAGAGTTGCGAGAGAACATTTCTTTTTTTGCAATATCATTGAAAAACTACTGCGCTCTAGTTCCAATATGTACTTATCGATTTAAAAAGCAACGTTAGGAATGATTTTGGTACAAATCAATGTCAATTTCGCCGGTACGAGATCTTTATTGGTACAATAAGAGCTACTTGTAATTTAACATCGAAAGTACTCCTGAAACTTTAAATAAGCAGGTGTTTGGTATGAATAAGTTTTGATGTTGTTGTTTAAGGGGGAAGTTTGGTCACAACAAAGTCTACGTCCCTTAATTGCAAATACAAGAATGTTAAATTGGCCATGTGCATGTTTACTAAATATGGTAGAAAATCGTAAAGAAAAATTCGTTTCTATAGTTTTTGTGCTATTAAATGATCAGGTAATTTATTAAACTTCTTACCATTTTAGGCTACGCAGGTGTGTGTAATGCCCTTGCAAACACCGTTTACCTCGTTCATTTTGTTGTGCGGAAAGATGTTCGTGGTATGAATATCGGACGTAGGTTGTATTTGGCCATGCTTGAACGGCTCTCGGACCAAAACGCTTACATGGATGTCGAGTGCAGCGACGTAGAGTTTCAAGGGAAGAAAGGATTTATCCATAAATCTTTCAAATTTAATACATATACAGGAATTGTGAGTTCTCGTTGCAGAGGTTTAATTTCTAAGAAGACACAGGGCAATATAGTTCCAGTCACCAGCAACGAGTTATTTAGTTTGGTGATAGACTATGATCGAAATGTCTATAAAGGAATAGACCGAGAGAGGATGCTTCGAGCTTTTCTTTCTGGTGACGGTATATATACAGTAGCTGCTGTGTATAACGGAAATGTTAAAGGATACGCAAGTTTGACAGATTCAACTGAACACGATAGCTGTATTCAAACAGTGTTTGGTGATGACGAAAATATAGTGGATGAACTTGTAGGAAATATGGTAGATAACATTTCTGATGGTTCATCACTACAATTTAATCTAATGGCGGATAAACGTCTACCCGACCACTTTGTTGATTTTGAATCAATATCTATACAGCAGCGATTGTACAACAAATATAACTTAGAAACTGAAGATTTAACAGATCGAATGTACATCATACAAAGTTTTTAAATATATTTTATAAAATTAATCAAAAGTTTGTTACCTTGCCTTGTCCTTCTTGAAGTATAACACATGTTATATTTCTGCGCGAAACTTTACCTCACGAAATATTGCACAATGATTGTTTTAACTGTTATATAAGCTGCTAAGAGAGGAGTCACCAAAACCATTTGCCTTTAACATGTTGAGATCACGTAATAAGTAAAAAATTAAGAAAATAGTATTGGGTTATTAGTTTTGACGTTAAAAGTAAAAAATTAAGAAAATAGTATTGGGTTATTAGTTTATTCAACGTCAATGTGTTGAACTTAAAGAAATATCATATTATTTCTTCATGCTAAAATACTGGCACATTCCATCAAGTTAGGAAAGCAACTTAAGATAAGCATAGAAATAGTTCATACAGCTAGAATATTTTTAGCCCCTAAGGCTTCGTTTACATACAACAAGTTTCTTGTGCAAGACATTAAAGATAAGCCAAAGATATGACTTGTACAAGAAATTATTCTACACAAGATCTAGCAAGAATTGCTTTGACAATTAATCACAAAATAGCGGGAAGATGTCTTCAGCACATAATATTGTCTTTAGCATGCAGACGAGTTTCTGAATTTTTTAAGAAAATATGAAATTAATGGATTATGTTTTAAAATAAAGGCATTAAGTGTTCTTATCGAGAAAAATCTTTAATTGAATGACCATTGAATATATATTAAAATGACTTTTAAATTTCATCTTAAAAACTCTCTTTTTTGTTCAGTGTGATAGTACTTTGCACTTGTATTATATAAATGTTCCCTTTTTTGGTATAAATTGATCAGTTGGTCAACTTTGTCCTTTGACCAAGCCATTGTGTACAAAAAAATTTTAAATGTACCTGAATTACCTCTCCCACATCTGTTTTTCCCATTAAACACTTCTTATCAGTAATTTGACAGCCAAGAAATTGTGAAAAAATAGAACAGGCTCTATTTTAAGTGGGGTTTACACCTTGCAAGTTTCTTGTACAAGACATTAAGATAAGTACTATTTATGTCTTGTACAAGAATTTTTCATATGTAAACACCCACATTTGAGCAACTTTTGTCAGAATTTATGTGACATAATATGTGATCATGTTTTTGCATGAGAATAGAGCCTGAGAGATTTTTCTCGTTAAGAACACTTAATGCCTTTATTTTAAAACATAATCCATTAATTTCATATTTTCTTTAAAAATTCAGAAACTCGTCTGCATGCTAAAGACAATATTATGTGCTGAAGACATCTTCCCGCTATTTTGTGATTAATTGTCAAAGCAATTCTTGCTAGATCTTGTGTAGTACAATTTCTTGTACAAGTCATATCTTTGACTTATCTTTAATGTCTTGTACAAGAAACTTGTTGTATGTACACGAAGCCTCATGCAAGAAAATTATCGCATATTATGTCACATAAATTCTGACAAAAGTTGCTAAATTGTAGGTGTTTACATATGAAAAATTCTTGTACAAGACATAAATAGTACTTATCTTAATGTCTTGTACAAGAAACTTGGAAGGTGTAAACCCCCACTAACGTTAAATGTATCTGTAGGAACTACATGTACACTGATTCATTTTGATACTTACTTATTTGCGTTACCTTTTATACCTAATGTATTCAATAAGGCATACACTTTACAGTTTTTTTTGTTTTGTTTTTTTCGTGTGGTGTTTAACACCTGTTTTCAGCAGTATTCCAGTTATGTAAAGATAGGCTATATTAAATTACCATCAAATGGTCAGCACTAGCCTACGGAACTGCTAACTTTCTAATAAAAAGAATCAAATCAGAAGCGGGGTACAAAATCATGATATTTGATCTGTGAGTAGTTAATTGATGGCCGTAAGAGGCAGAATGGTAATAAAGTGACTGAAAGGTATTCTTAAGTCTATTTTTCTATGACGTAGAGTATAAGTGATCGGGGAAAAATTATGTCATCTAATTTAGTTTTCTTTGAGGAACCTATACGTTTTGCGTAAGAAATAAGGGAGTTTAGCATTATATAACTATGAAATTATCACTTACAAATAACAGGCATAGAACAGCAATAATATGTTTCTAAATAACTCACATTAAGATAATTTGTTCTTCTTAAACGGCATTTTAGTTCATCCTGTGGCTGCGAAAAACTGAAGACTTTAATATAATTTCTTTGTTATTAATCTTATTATTCCGACCGAGTCGGCGTTTAGGTCTTTGGTAAACTTTGTAGCGTTCTATCGCGACGTTGATGAGATTTTAAAGCTCATAATATGCTGTACCAATTTTCGGATAGTTTGCATCCAAAACTACTTCATCGGACATTAAAGACATTAGTTGGTTGTAGAAGATTTTTAGTAATAAGCATTAAAAGGTGAATACTGTCCATATCATATACTACACAACTCTTCAAGGGTAAAAGTAAAATGCGGTTTTACAACGAATAGCTGATCTTTGGAATTTGGGTTGTGGGCTGAGAATCATAGGCTTCTAACCAGTAATGATTGATCTATGCTACAAGAACCTGACTTGGATTGAAATAGCGACTAGAAATTACACTGTTTTTATTTTATTTATCTTCTGGAACTTGTGTATAACACTACAATGACATGTATATGATAATATAAAGTAAATACATCAATAAAATATTCTTTATACATGTACCGATTTTTGTCTAGTGAAATTCACACCGCTAACCTCTAGCTGGAACTATTTTCCAACATGCATATGCGAATAAATTGTTTCTTAACTTGTTGTGAAGTTAATCTCTGTAAATATTGATTAAAAAGTAATGGAACTTATCGTCAAATATTCAGATGTTCTACCCATAATATATGTAATATATACACAATGTGTAATAATGTATGTATGGTAATTTACAACTTTGACTATTGACAATATCACTATTAAGCAAAATCTTTTTATTTGATCAGTTTGATACTCTAAACGAAGTAAGAAGGATAAATATTATATTAAATTGCCAATAATGGGTGGTGCGGTGGTCGAGTGGTGCTCTGGACTACAAATCCGGAGGTCACCGGTTTGAATACCGGCCTGGCCACTGGAAATTTCAGAAATGCTTTTCAGTATTTTCCACCCATTTAATGATGAACTGGTTAGAAACCCAGAGGTAGTCTCACTTGTATCGATGCTTTCCACCTGGCATGTAAAAGAACCAAGGTGTATATTCGTAAAAGAGCTTGGGTTTGGTACACGGATTCCCTTGTATCTGCATCTGTCTCTCTTCGACCTGCGCCTGTCAGGAGTACTGGCAAATTTACCCAGGGAGAAGTCCCAGGCTCGGCCGGGACTTATAAACAATCAAAGAAAAAATTGCCGCAATGGTAATATTTAGGAAGATGGCAAAATGTTGTAAAACAGGAAAATTATCATTCGTTCTTCAACGGATAAAGATAATAGGCTGATAATTTGCATTTAAAATGTTCTTTCTTTTGTCTTTGCATCAATTTTTACAAACACTGTCTCTGCTTGTACTTAAGGTTAGGCTTATTCACACTCTACATATACCTAAGAATCTTATCACAAGCTTTGCCTTAACTGATATATGTAACTATCGTTTGGTTTCTAAAATTGATATCGTACTTTTCTGAAAATGTCCAATTACCAGTTTTGATCCTTTACTATCAAAAGACAGGCACATTGGTTTCGACATATTATCCTGTTGCGTTATGACTGGCTTGATAGTATGGGTAACTTCATCATAATCTATAGAGTATATGCAACAGGTGTCAGCGTCGGTAACCAAAACACTGCCCTCAACACTTGGATAAATGCCCCAACTATTTTTAAACTCAGCAGGTTTTAAAGTATGCAGGTGTTTTCCTTCATTGCTTATGAAAAAGACACTTCCATACCTATCTGAAATGTAAATGCAACTGCTTTTCTGGCTTACAACTACGTGAATAAACCAGACTTTGCCAGGTTCATGTTTTGTTTTGAAATTCAGCGGTATACATGTACACATTCCAATCGTCTACAACAAAGAAACTCCTACCATTGAAATTAAGACCGTTACTATCATGGTCAAATTTTACAAAGCGGGTTCGTTTGAGTTTGTCTCTATATAGTTTACAAACTGAACACAATCATAAAGTGCAACTGCTGCCTCGTAATTTTGAACATTAAATGCATCCCATGGTTTGTCAGACATAGCACAGTGGCTCGCAACCTGATAGTTTTTGTTTAATTTTTCAATCTTTTGTTGCTATTGTCAGCAGTGAGTATTTCAACAGTAGGTAGCACGCAACAACCATATATATCGCATGGTTTCCGTCTTTTTTCATACAAATAGTGTGATCTGTAATATGTTTCTGCACGTCTGTGCCAAGAGACTATTCTTCTTGTAACGTTAGTGTTATATGCCTCAATCCACTGCACATACTGTAAAATGCATTTACATGTATGTCTTGTATAAACGAGTGTGTATTTGACTTTTTTTTTAAATTGCCTCCTAAACACTTTGCAGTTGCAAGTTAGGTGCTTCAGAGTAGTTGAAATATGCTGGAAATTGCACCATTTCATAACACATTTCAATTGTGTTTCTGTCGGGAGGGGAGACCCCTTACACACCCACCTCAACTCAACCCCCCAGACAAGCCTTGTCTGTATCCGTCCCTGACCTATCTTCACTGCCCCGTCTGCAATGCGTCTGCCGAAAGATCGTTTAGCAGCATGCAACGGCTCAAAACATATTAAAAGATCAACCATGTCCACTGACGGGATGTCCGGGTTTAGATCGAGGTATCAGTGTCGACCTTCGCACGCATAAAAAGATATAAAAAATATCAGCATCTAGACTGATCGTTGAATCTTTACGCTATGATTCATCGGTGAATACATGAGTGGGAACGGAATGTTTAACGGGGGTTCCGACGATGAGCATAACCCGGCTCGCGCTTAGACTATATAGATATAGAAATTAAACGGGCCTAGAATTTTTATGCTGTTTATATCACTTTTCTGCTAGAAGTGACATGAAATAGTTTTCCAACCAGTCATGTACATGATTGTAAATATTTTAGACATTTTTTGTTTAAATCAAGTTAGTAAACTGTTATAATTATTATGTTGACTGTAGTTTTGTCCAGATGACCTCCAAAATGCACCTGTATGTACATGTATGTATTTATTTCAGTACCAAGTACCAAGGATAACACAATAAAGAGCAAGCTCTTATTTCCATTGTGGTCCTTTATTTTAGAGACAGAAGCAGATACAAGGGAATCCGGGTGCCAGACCCTAGCTCTTTCACGAATAGACCCCTTGGTTCTTTTCTACGTGCCCGTCGTATAGCACCGATACACGCGAGACTACCTCTGGGTTTCTTACCAGTTTATCTCAGATAGGTGGGAAACACTGAAAAGCGTTTCTGAAATATCCAGTGCCCCGGCCGAGAATCGAACCGGGGACCTCCGGATTGGTAGTCCAGAGCGTTAACCACTCGGCCACCACACCACCTATACTCCATTCTAAAAAAAAATTCCGGGGGGGGGTGGTGGGGTATGGGGTTGGGGCATGCCCCCGGACCCCCCTAGCAAAGTGCGTATTTCTCATTTAGGCCCAGGCACGCCCCTGACTGTACATTGAATACTACTTCAGACTCAGCTCCTCGTTGCATGCACGTCGCAGAGCAGGTACTGGGCCTCGACTTGTATTTTCGGGGCCCAGGCAAACGACGAGGGGTTGACCCTGACAAGGGTCGTTTGTTGTCGCACGACGAAGAGAAGACACCACCGAAGCAGCGAAGAACTTCAGAATGACCGCGTGCCGGTGACGTGTACCGGGTGGCGGGGGACCAAAACCTCGACTGGGTGGCGGCAGCTTGGCAAGACCTCCCTAACAATGTTTTATGCTGGGGGAGGCACGAGAGACCTTTTAGCGCTTCTTCCTTTAGCTACGTTCAGACAAGCCCTCTGTGTCACTCACATTTAGGTTGGAATTGACTGAGTGAGTGACCTACTTTCTCAATTCGAAATTCACTGTTTGCAGAACTGGTGAACACGGCTGCGTGTGTTCTGGGAAGCTGGATGGACATGGGTCTGTTACCTCCACCCTGACGAAACCATTATGTTGCATCATGCTTGAAGCTTCACCGGAGGGTGGAAATCTCACAGACGACTAGTTTTGACTGTGGAGTGGACACCTGGCTCTCACGTGAAAGAGCGGGCAGTCTCGGTGGTGGAAGGGAACTCATTCGCCCTTCTATACCATGGCATGTGGGACTGTTTCGCCGTAGGTTCTGCATCGGGGAGTTGCTTGAATGCTTCGGGTGTGATGCACTAATGGAGGAGTCTGGGAATTATTACTACCTCTGCAACACTACCAAACAGCTACTCATTTTCGGTATCGCCAGGGGAACTAGCCCATACAGACTGGAAATTGCAGTCTTGTAGAACTAAAAATCATTTTTGATAGGTGTCATGAAGGGAGAATGTGCCAAGGACTCATCAGCCATATACCTCGAATGAGGAAGATGGACCTTAAAATCATAAACAAACAGAAATACTACTTCAGAACTCGTTAGAAGATGAGTAACGGTGAATCTACATTGATAGTTTATGTACTCATTGAATTTCAACTTTTACAATGCTGCTCTATTATTATTTTACAATGAAAAATTCTCTTGTGTTAAACATAATACAGTTCAAATAATTATCATAGATAAATAAAAACGTTGTATAAGCACGGACCTATATACACATGTATTTAGGTCCGTGGTGTAAGTCACATGGGCTGAAATTTCCTGTACGTTCCGTAAGTCTGATCTGGTCAGGCTTTTACCCAAACCCGAAAAGAACGGTCCTGTACAGACTTTATCAATATTGTATACGATAAAGCGCCCTCTTTCGTCAAAGCGAAGAGTTACTTTTGTAAACATGAACAGATTTCAGTGGGGTGAAACTACAGTGGACATTGGAGAAAATCATGTAACAAGTCAGACAGGAGTTGCGTTATATGATGGAGAAGACAAAGTACATAGAATAAGATAATATATTTTTGCCAACACCGTTCAGTCAAAACCGTCTAAATTGAACACGGAAAGCCAAGTCGTACTTACTTCAACTCGCAGCTTTCTTAACTCGTACCCAAATTGGTTACTCTGTATTGTTATTTGTCCACTCTTAATGACATAGAAATGTAAACGTTTACAGCACACTTACTAACAACATTTAAAAGAAATCTTTGGCGAGATAGAGTAATTGATTTCATTCTTTAGACTTGACTCTTTTTAACTATCTTCCTTCTCGGAACTGGCAGAAAAGTTTAATTTTAATTTGGCAAGACAAGCAATGTTAAACGTAAGCTCTAGACAAGCTTTTCAACTGACTATAATAGGGAGGTAGAAGAACTACTTGCAGTTCTTTTATCTTTACTGTTATTATCATGGATATTAATAACTTATAATTATATTATCAGTCGCAAAAAATATATACAATATTTTTTGGCCCCTCAATATGAAAGGTATGAGATCAAAAATATCACTAATATTATGCTTAGAATATGACAGATGTATGAATTAACTGATTGAACAGCAACTTTTGGCACAGAATGACCCGATAAAGTCTGAGGACTTACTTCCATCAGTGTCCTAGGTCTTACATTGATCAAAGAAAATTACTTCAATGAGCACATTGCTTATGATATTGCACTATGCAGTGAACATGTTACATGTGAATAATGACAAGATGTTACAATGAACAAGCACAATCAAAGTGATACTTTAGTCCTGCAAGAGGAGTTGGCAGTATCCAGACAAAGATAGTAATAGCATTGAAATCAGTGAGTTGCAAAGATTTGCTGGTATTGATTTGTTTAAAAACTACTAAGTATTTGATTCTAGAGTTGACCTTAGTCAAAGTACAAACCCAACTTCTTTTTTTCAAGATATTTAACTGAACTATGAACAGGTGACAGTGAATTCTACTATATTATTTATTTATTATGTCCTGGTTAAGAGCTGAACAAACTGCATTTGGATTTTTCCCAAAAGGGAGGAAAACCTAATTTTAAAAACCCCCCCCCCCCCCCCTCCCCCCCCCCCCCCCCCCCCACTTCAATAATAGTTTTGTGATCTTTATGGAGAAAAAGATGTATTTGATGTATGAAAAGATTTGTTTTCTGTGATCCTAGTGGGATTGATCGTTGAAGGTGTCTAAGAGCTGCAGAGGGACTCTGATAAGCAAACGTACAGTATAGGACATCATGCTCATCTTGTCTTTTTATTTCAGACAAACTTTGTTGGTGGTGTGTTGAGTCTTACAAGTCACAGACTTTTATGGAGGGATAACCATGGAAAGGTCAGTGATGCAAGTGCATATAACCTGTAACTATATGATTACATCATTATTCTTGCCATAAACAACTTTCCATTAGACACCTCCCAGTATTAGAACTAAACTCCAAAATAAGACTTGCTACCAAACTGATTCTGCCAGCATTTTGTCTCTAGCTACTTCAACATCAGGAGATTCATAATCATTTATATAAAATTAATGGTAAAACTGGATTATTTTGATGTGGGCCCTGGGATGATCGTGCGTCTTAAATCCCATGCGTTTGCCTGCAAAATGTGGATCCTGATATACCTTCCATACAAATTTGTCTTTTGTATTAATTGTATGGATGGTTAATGTATGTTAATACTAGCCATTGAGCCAGTGTACTTTTAGTCAGGGATTGTAGTTAAGCAATTCATGACAACTGTGTGTTTTTGTTAGTTAGTTTATGAAAGCTTGTACATGTATGGTTTTAATAAATGTTATAAGTGGCTGAAGGTATCTGTACATGTATACAAAAGAGTCACTCAACAGGAAAACAATGCATGAATTTAAATAAACAGTCAGTTTGCGTCAATACGATAATCAGACAAATGCAAGTGCATAAAAAGATAAGTCTTAAAGTAAGTAATAATGCATGTGCATTGTTCAGAAGTTTTGGTTTGTCCAAAAAGAAACATAGCAAATTCATTGATGGATTGATTGTGTATTTATTTCAGACATCAGCATTGTGTTTGCCTCTGTCATTGGTTGTGTTCCTAGAAGAACAGTCATCTGGGTTTGCTAAGAGGTACTGCAAAATCTTACTCTCTGTATCCTCCTAGACTCTTTGGAGTAAATTTTGTTTTTAGAGATGTTTTTAAAAAGTGTAGTATTGAAACAGTTTTTGTCCCCATTAACATAATATAGTGAATTAAATTTCATAAGTATGCGTTTAACTATGAAACGTGGTTAAGCTGCAGTAAGAAATTACACAACTTTCATATCTAGAAACTCTTTGATGTTAAGGTTAGTCTCTGAAGTTAAAGGTTAGTTTTTAAAGAACGCATGTACAGTATGTACATGATACCATGATAATAAAATAAACAAAAAAAGTAACATGTATTTGGAATGTGAGCGGAATACTGAAGATTGGCAACATTTTTTTCAGTGCAAAGATCATTGTTCACCTGCAAGAGCCTGTGCCTGGTCAACCATCAGGTCCTGTGTCATACAGTAAACACAACTTTATACGTCTGTCCTTCAGGGAGAGTGGCGAGTCAGAGGTTAATTAGTTATGATACAGATTGTTACATAAAAGTAGATCCAATTAAAGGAAAACAGTTTTAACATAAAGTGATTAAATAAATGTACAATCAAACCTGTAAAGAGTGGCCAGCCAATGGATGCTTTAGAAATGGCTGCTTAAAGCAGGTGGGTGCTTGATAAGTGTGTACTTAATACAAAAAGAAAAAGCCAATTAAAGTACATCAGTGTTTGCAGCTGCTTCATTCATGTGTGACCTAACGATCACTTTGATATATCTCATCCTTTTTCTCTCATATGTCAGTAATCAGTATCTTTTAGTTTTTCAGATACCTTAATCAAATGTTACAGAGAAAAAAATGGGAGCAGAAATTTCTTCCCCCAGCCAGAGCAGGGGTTCAGGTATGTAGACCCACAAACAGACATTTGTATACTTTATAGAAGACTCATATTTTGTTATTTTTCACTGTCTTAAAGTGCCAATACAGCCTCTGATTTTTTTTGTCTGTCCGTTTAAGTGTCTATCGTACCTGTTTTTTGCTTGATAAGCTTATGAGTCTAGTCTAACCTGTTTTATTTCTGCTTGATTGTCAAGATATAACTGGTAGGAAGTTATTTGGTTTAGTTTATACTAATTTATTTTATATTTTGAAGAAAGCTCCTTGTAGCTTATGGAGTCCCCCCGAGTCTGCTTCCTGGAAAACTTGTACTGGAAGTTCATCTGGGGGGGTGGTGCTTTGGGGGTTTCAGTCACTCAGGAGTTTGTTTTCTAAGTGTTTACATGTTGTTGTGTTTTAGGGTGCACGTCATCGTCCAGGTATTGTGGGAATTGAGCGATCACTACAGCAAAAACACAAGCAGACGGATTCTTCAATCAGCCAGTCATTTCAAGATCTCAAGAAACTTATGCAAAAGGTATTTGTTTGTTGTTGTTGTATGGGTTTAACACCCGTTTTAATCGTTTTACAGACTGTCAATTGAGCAACCCATCATTCCTGGGAAAAACCAGTACTAGATCACTATCCTTCGTAAGAGCCTGCCAACTTTCTCACATAAAGGGACATGGTCGGTAGCAGGGCTCGAACCCATAATTTAACTTACGCCAACTGAGTTCTGTATGACAGTAAGATGCAGAAAAAAGAACTACTTTACAGAGATGAGGCCCCAATGGGGTGGTGAAATTTTTAAAATGCTTCTCTTTTCTGAAAATGCTTGTCAGAATTTGATTTTGTTTGTCTCATATAATCAACTTTGTGTTCTCTATCGACAGAAAATTTAGGAACTGGATTTTTACAGAGGCAGTGCTTTTCTTCAAATTATTCTAGAAAAAAAATTCTTCTTGTCTGAAACTAGGAATACTGATTTAATTTAACTTACAACACTCAATTTCTTTATAGTATTATAAACCGTGACTTGAAGAAAAAACTCATCCCCTCTGCCTCGGAGATGAGGCCCCAGTGCCGTGCTGAAATTAAAAAAAAAAAATTTTAAACAGGCAAACCAAGACATTTTTCAGTTGTTCTTTTTCAGTTATTTGCTTCTTTTGGGAATTTGCTTGTTTTTGATGCGGAAAATAAATCCAGAAAACTAGCTGGTTAACATAGATGTAACTATACTAACCAACAATGAAATATCTGAAATGATCTTGCCTCATGTTGTCTGTTGTTGTTGTTGTTTTTTTAATGTGGACATTACCATAATTATGATAAATGCTTGAAAGGGCTCTTTGTATTCCCATATTTGATAGTTTGGTATGGTAGTAATGTAAACAGTTTGCATAAATTATCTATTCTACTAGGCACAAGAGATGGTGACTCTTTCAAAATCTATTGTAACCAAAATCAAAGACAAGCAAGGTGAAATCACAGAGGATGAGGTAAGTATACAGAGCTAATCTGGTAGAAAAAATTCTATCAGGATACACTTCTGGTTGAGTGTGTAGACACAAACTGTTATTGAGTTTCTAAAAATGTTTAAGTTAGAGTTTTTCTTCATGCTGTTTGTACATACATAAGCAAATGCTGTGAAACCATTAACGTTTATGGGGCACAAATCTTTAATAGCAGATTTCTTGGGTTGGTAGAACTATAAACCCAATACTGTAGTGAAAAAGCAGCCAACATTTTATAAAAAAGGAATCCACAAACATTGATACCCTCGAAATGGCATTTTAATTAAGAATCATGAAATTTTGTGCTCACAATGTTACACACAGTCGCAGTAACTTTTTATTAAAATTCCTTTTGGGGTTTTCATTACTGATACTCTCAAACGAAAGCTATATCAGGTGGGTAATTTATGCTGTTTTATTCACAGACTGTAAAGTTAAAAGCGTATCTACTGAGTATGGGTATACCAAATCCTGTGACACGAGAATCTCATGGTACAGGGGACAAATATTACCAGGAACTAGCAAGAGAGCTTGCCAAAGTGCTAGAAAAACCTATACAGGTATGTCACTATTGTTAATGAACCGTATGTATAGAACAGGGAACTGAGACCCAGAGGTTGTTGCTTTTGATACTCAGCCATTCACAAAATAGATGGGTCAAAAAGTCATACTTCTGTATCATATTTTGACAAATTCATGCCCTGTTGATGGAATTGTTCAGATCTCACTCTCAAAGCTTTTCTTTTGCAAATTTGTTTCTTAAAACATCAGCGCATTAAGAAATCAAGATGTTAATCGTCTTCCAGACAGCTCTTGCTGAAGGATGTTCTTTTGCCTAGGCAAGTGGTCATTATTGGTGTTCACAGCTGTGTATAAACCAATGATTTATTTCTGTTACAGGAGTGTGGGGGGATGATGACTCTTACAGATGTATACTGCAGAGTTAACAGAGCCAGGGGAATGGAGGTACGACTATCAAACATCTGTTGATACCTCTTTCAAATTCATACCAAACCCTTTTTGGGTCGATTGCTAAAATCGAGCCAAAGTTAACAGAGTATATCGGCCTTACGGCCGAACGCACAACATACAAACAAGTAGTTCCATATAAACAGTTGTTAGACATTATAGCGATTTCTGTTTTCAAAATTATATAGTAATAAATCTAAATAATTTAAAAACATTTCAGAATAGAATAATATTATTTCGTTATTGTTCTTTAAATGCGTAATTAATCGTAAATACTATTAATGCGCGAACAAACGACTTGGACATACAAATTTATAAGAACTCGTTTTTTACCTATGACTCTATAGTCGGCGGACATAGAGCAGTTGGTAGAGATGCTGGAAATTGAAATTGCGCTGACTTACTGCGGCGGACGCGAGTTCGAAACCCATCTAATACAGTTCTTTTTTTACATGTTTCTTCTGTTTTACTTATAATTTTAAGACTTAAAACCATTTTAAATGTTTTACAGCAAATAATCATAGAAAACTTCATTCATGTCAAACTTATAAGGATAATGTTAATAAGACATACTGTATACATATTATTCGATAACAGTAAAGTTCAGTCAGTAGTCGTGTCAGGTTTTGCTTGTACAACCAGAATTGGTTTCCTTGGGTTCTTTTGCCTCAACATCAATCATCACCAATTTCTAGAATATTTACATGTCAGTTTTGTTTGTGGGCCCGCTGTGATACTTTGTATCACTGTTTTTCTTGTTCAGTTATTAATTTACTCTGTGTCTTCTTTGATCTTGCTCATTGTTCAGTTTTTGCCTACAATTTAGGATAGGAATTTATTTTGTATTATTGACACAATACACTCAACCCTATGGGCAAATCCCATAACTTTTGAATGACATTAAAAGTTGTGCAAACTTTGAATTTTCAGTTCAGGTTTGTAAAAATCCACTTCTCAGTTACCATTCACAGCTATGATACTTTATAGGGTAGTTGAACATACATGTAGTCACTGAATGCAAAAGGTAAGCACATGGGTTCCTATCAAAAGTAAAGTTTACACATATGGTTAAAGGTCAAACTCTGTGGACATTTGTGTCTCCAGCTTGTTGATAACTTTACTCATGTATGGGTTGCCCTGATATTTACACATGTATGTGTACAGTCTGTGTTGTTCAGAGACAATCGACCCTCCAGCACTTTCAGTCCTTTGATTGTTAATGATTATAAATGTCCAGTACTTCACAAACAGAATGAAGAATTGTGGGTTTTCATGTTATGTTTTTAGCTCACCAGGGTGAGCTGTTCTGATCAATGATTGTTCGTCGTCCGTCAACATTTTGATTCAAATGACATCTCCTCTGAAACCTCTAGGCCAATGTTGATAAAACTATGCAGGAATGTTCCTTGCATGAAGCTCTACCAAAATTGTTCAAAGAATTCCATTCCATGCAGAACTCTGGTTGCTATGGCAACAAATAGGAAAAACTTTAAAAATCTTCTTCTCTGAAACCACAAGGCCTAGAGCTTAGATATTTGGCATGTAGCATTGTCTAGTGGACCTCTACCAAGATTGTCCAAATTATGACCCCCGGGTCAAAATTGACCCCGTGGGGGGTGGTCACTTAGTTTTGCATAGGAATATATAGGATAAACTTTAAAAATCTTCTTCTCTGAAACCACAAGGCCTAGAGCTTAGATATTTGGCATGTAGCATTGGCTAGTGGACCTCTACCAAGATTGTTCAAATTATGAGCCCCGGATCAAAATTGACCCCGCACAGGGGGTCACTTAGTTTTACATAGGCTTATATAGTAAAAACTTAAAAAATCTTCTTCTTTGAAACCACAAGGCCTAGAGCTTAGATATTTGGCATGTAGCATTGTCTAGTGGACCTCTACCAAGATTGTTCAAATTATGACCCCCGGGTCAAAATTGACCCGGCAGGGGTGGTCACTTAGTTTTGCATAGG
The DNA here is from genome assembly GCA_022818135.1 of Saxidomus purpurata. NCBI lineage: Eukaryota > Metazoa > Mollusca > Bivalvia > Venerida > Veneridae > Saxidomus > Saxidomus purpurata. The sequence goes on along the minus strand of JAFMSR010000008.1, from coordinate 3,402,323 downwards.
AATATATAGGATAAACTTTAAAAATCTTCTTCTCTGAAACCACAAGGCCTAGAGCTTAGATATTTGGCAGGTAGCATTGGCTAGTGAACCTCTACCAAGATTGTTCAAATTATGACCCCCGGATCAAAATTGACCCCGCACAGGGGGTCACTTAATTTTACATAGGCTTATATGTAAAAACTTTAAAAATTTCTTCTTTGAAACCACAAGGCCTAGAGCTTAGCTATTTGGCATGTAGCATTGGCAAGTGGACCTCTACCAAGATTGTTCAAATTATGACCCTTGGGTCAAAACTGACAAAGCACCGGGGATCACTTAGTTTTACATAGGCTTATATAGGGAAAACTTTAAAAATCTTTTTCTCTGAAACTACAGGGCCTAGAGCTTAGATATTTGGCATGTAGCATTGCCTAGTAGACCTCTTCAAAGTTTGTTCAAATTATGCCCCTGGGGTCAAAATTGACTTTGCCTGGGGGGGGGGGTCATTTGTTTTACAAAGGCGTATATAGGAAAACTTATTTGGTATATAACATTATCTAGTGATCTTCCACCAGGCAAGTGGACTTGTACCAAGGTGAGCGATATAGGGCCATCTTGGCCCTCTTGTTTAATGTGTTCCCGGTCATCTTGTTCTTGAAACATCATTTGCAACAACAGTGTTTGTCTTGTGTTTCAGCTGCTGTCACCTGAAGATCTGCTAAATGGCTGTGAAATGTTTGAATATCTCAGGTTACCAATCAGGTAGTGATTTTTTTTTAAACAAAAAATGTTGTTTTCAGCACAAGTGTCAGTAGAGCTGTTATAATTTTAAAGACGAAAGTATAATGCAAGGGGCAGTCAGAAAATATGGGGTACTGTTCAGAAAGTATCAAATATATTTATTCCTTCTCCGGGGTCAAGTGGTGTTGACTTGAGTTTCTGTAACCTCTCATAGATTAAGGGTCATAGGTTCGAACCCTGCTCCTAACCATGTCTCTTAATGTGAGAAAATTGGCAGTTTCTTATGGAGGATAGAAGTCTAGTACTGGTTCTTCCCTAGAACAATGGTAAGGTAAACTGCCGGCCTGTTTAACTGACCAAAATACGGTTGGAATGAGCAAAATTCAACAAAACTTCACACAAATGGTCAAACATGCTCAAAGAATTTCATTCCATGCAGAACTCTGGTTGCTATGGCAACAAATAGGAAAAACTTTTAGAATCTTCTGCTCTGAAACTACAAGGCCCAGAAATTAGATATTTAGTAAGTAGTTTTGCCTAGTGGACCTTTACCAAGATTGTCCAAATCATGATCCCGGGGCCAAAATTGACCCTGCCTCAGGAGAAACTTGATTTTACAGAGGCTTATATATAGGGAAACCAATACCCTTGGTTAAAATTTACCCAGCCCTGGGGGTCTCTTGATTTCAGTAGGAAAAACTTTAAAAATCTTCTCTGAAATGACAAGGCTCAGAGCTTAGATATTTGGCAAGTAGCATTGTCCTGTGGACATCTACCAAGACTTCAAATCATGACCGCAGATCAAATTTGACCCAGTCCAGGGGCTCACATGATTTTACATTGAGATGCCCCTTGTAGGATACACTGTACCAGGAAATTTGTGTTACAATAAATTTATCTGCAACTTTCAGATGTAATACTTCAAACAGTTCAGATAGTTTGTTGCTCAACTACTTACTATAAAAACAGTTAAGTATTAAGTCGGTGCTTAAACTGCCTTTAGTGACTTGAGACAGGTCACTTAAATTTAGTCCACTATGTAACTAATGCCTTTACTGTATATGACAGAAACCAGTCTATCATAAGCACTGTCAGTATACTAAATACCATGTAGTAGTAGTGTACCATACTGTTGAATTTGTAGCTTTGTAATCCTGTAGACTGTGCTACATTTTTTTCTACAGACTGCGGACATTTGACAGTGGTGTGAAGGTATTACAGTCTAGTTCACATAGTGAAGAGGAAGTCATAAAGAAAACAACAAATGCGGTAAGCTTGTTGTATGCAGTCTGCTAAAACTTTGAATGTTTAATTGACTTTTATCAAACCTTATCAGCAAATTAGACAAGTTAAACCTTTTGATATTTTAGACAAGAATGTCACTCTACTGTTTAAACTACTGTTGATCTCCAAGAATGAGCTTGAACTGAGGTTATGGGACATGCCCACTACACATCATCTTAACATGGTAGACATACGCAAAGATATTTTAAAATCTCTAAAGTTGTCCACACCTTTGAATGTTTGACCTCGACACCTGAACATTGAACAAAATTATTTCCAAATTCATAAAGCCAGTTGCAATAAAGGAGGAGAGACAATTTGAGACATGGCGGTAGACAATACGTCTCCAGTATTGGGAGAGGGAAGGAATTTTACATTTTATAGAGTTATGACCTTTTGGCTTAGCAGGATGTACGTGGTCAGACGCAAAACATTTTCATCAGTAACTGTTAAAGTCTTGGGCATTTAAGTCTCTAACTTGAGTGTATTGTATATGGTCAATAGATGGAGCAAAAATCCTAGTTATCAGGCATTCTTGAGTCACATTTGTCAACCAAATTTTCAAATGGAAGATACATGTACAAAGATTGTTTTACAGGTTGAAGAGAAGGGTTCATTGACACCAGAAGAACTGGCTCAGCTTATTGGATTATCTGTGATACTTTCTAAAGAAAGGTAAAGACAGATTCAGTATTGAATTATATCCAAACTATTACCTATATAATACTAAGTTTCAACAAAAGGATATAAAATTTCTAGAATTGCTGTTTATCCATTCCCTAACATCTTTGTTCAAGAAAGTTGGTATAAAGTTATAAATTAGTGTAAAAAGGTTTGGTCAGTAGATAGATAAATTATCAGTTTGCAGCACAACAGTTCTGATTCAAATATGTTTTGTAGTTTAGCTTTTACTTCAATCGAGTTAAAAAAAAGAATTTTCTACATTTCAAGAAGCAGATTCCAATAGCTTCTATTTGCACTATGAAAATTACAGTCTTATCCATCACCTATCTTTTCTATGGTAACTTCAAGGACATTAGCCTGAAGATTAAATAATGTCTTATTTGAACTGTGTGAAACCAGCATGAAGAATTGTTTCCCTTCCATGAAACAATATCATTGCTTTGATTCCCATTTCAGTTAGTCACTCATTGTATATTTCAGATTACTACTTACCGAGCGAGTAGGCGGAGTCTGTAGAGATGATTCTGAGGAAGGGCTTAGATTTTATCCAAATTTATTTCTTACAAAAACCTGAGAGGGCGTTTTTTAATGTTCCAGATGGATTGATCTTCAAAAGTGATGCATCTCTTCTCAGTTGTTCAGAAGTGTTACCAAGAAATGATTGATTCTGCCAAAAAAAATTTTCAAAACATTTCTAGTTCCTACTTGATTTTTCAAAAATGATTTGGAAACATAATGTTGCTTTTATTCCAATCACTTTCAAAGAAACTGTTGGGAATGAGGGAATACTTCAGGTGTATTCCTGTGACTTACAAGTTGGAAGGATCTGCATTAGCTATGGCTAACAAGTCTTTAGAGACATTTCACCTACTGGAGACTGTTCTTCCACTAAAAAAAACAAAACCAAAAAAAAAAAATGTTAAAAAAAAAAAAAAAAAAAAAAAAAAAAAAAAATTTTTTAAAAAAAAAAACCCCCCCCATGTAGCAGACACTTTACTTGGTGTTAAACAGACAGCTAGACTGCTGGGATTACTTACGAATGTGCACAAGCCTTCATCAAGCAATTTTGTCACTGTTAAGGAATGTGTAGTTTTGTAAAAGTTTTGATTTTGAGGCAGGTTAAGAAAAAAAATGTAAAAAGAATTATTTCATCAGTCGGCTGTCAGTTTTTATTAGTATTTGATGCTGAATGCAACAGTTTTTTGAAAAACAAAAAAAGGGGCCTACAGTCTACACTCATAACTTGCAGTAAAATTATCTGGGGATTTTTTGCAACCATTGGTCAAATTTTTCAAGAACTACTTGCCTGTGATTTTTGTTGTAGTCGTTCTCTTCATGTAACAACTGTTATTGGATAGAAGTAAGTTCTTGTACTCGTAACATTAGTCTACCTTCTCTTTGAAATAGAAGATATTTATTCAGTTCTGGTTACTGTGCAAGTCTTTATATGATTTCTTAAATAAATATATGCTGTATGCAGTTTTTGCTTCTTATTTAAATTTTGGCTTAAGACTTAAGTTTTCTGCTAAGAAAACCTTGTAATGTGTACATCTAACAGATTACTTAGCCAGAAACAACTAACTCTTGCAAGCCTTCATCCTGGTCCGACCTATGATCCACTAGGGCTGATTGAACATGGACTTTTCAAACATGAAAACAGAGTGAGACACTTTAAACATTTCTCATTGTAATCTGAACATACATTTATATGTACATGTAACTCTTATTTCTGCTTCTTTGATCTGCAATATTTAGATATTAATCTGTACACTGTGTTAACACATTTGGAAACTTTAGCACATAAGAAAAGAGTCAAACTAACTTTAATAAGTTATAAATAGAGAAGTAAAATGGAACACACAACACGGGGCAGTTTTTAATTTTATTTAGCAACTTACGATCTTCACCAGGGTTAAAAATTCTATTTATTAACTTAAAATGGTGTCTAACACCTCTCTAAAACATTTCAAACAGATAAAAAAGCCATATTTAATGAGTCATCAACAACTAGGTTACGAAGCTGGCAACTAATACTATTTATATTCCAAATAAAAGTCTGAAAAAATGAACATCAATTTGAATTATTGATATTACTTAACACAAAAATATTTCATTTTATAGAGGCAATTTTTCCATCTGGAGACATCTTGGTACTGGTTGGTCAGATTTCCTTGAAACTATCAATATATGTATACATGTAGTTATGTAAATGAAGGATGCCAAAAACCGTTACAATTGGCTTATTAATGGACAAGTTATGGCTCTGGTACTTTGACACAGCCATTTTATACAAGCATTTTTGCCATCCAGAGCCATATCTTGGTTAGATTTCATTGAAACTTAGTAGGAATGTAAACATGGATAGGTGAATACTGCATGCTAAATGCTGTTGTGATCCACTTATTTATAGCAGAGTTATGGCCTTTTGTTACTTTCCAGAAATAATGCTTCTTTTCGGCCGGGGATATAAATTTTCCTAAAATCTGCATATTTAAACAAGCATAGATCAGGAAGCTGACTGACATCTTGTTCCAATTAAAATATTGTTCTTTGGTGTACATGATGGTGGTTTCAAAGAACACAATGTTACTTTGTAACCATTCTCTACAGCAAGTCCAGCTCGATCTGTGTCCACAAGGTTCATACAGTGACGACCTGAAAAAACAGAATTCTTGATGTATACACTTAACAATATTAAATATCGGGGTCAGCTTCAGAAAAATCTACAGGTTCTATGTGTCATTCTAACCTTTAAAACCAGATTATTTATGCCATACAGTAGAGTAAAACCGCTAACTTTTTTCAATATCTACAAAGCTGGCAGATAAAATCTTAATACACCTGTTGTATGGTTCACTCTGTATTTTGAGCTTTAATTACATTCAGTTCAAAATAATTTATCTTACACTGATTGTAGAACAAGTTCTTGCCACTGATAAATTGATAAATATACACAAATGTCAATTAAAGAGGGAGATGCTGCGGTGTAGGGGCAGAGGGCTGGACTCCTAACCTGGAGGTAGCAAGTTCTAACCCCGGCAATTGCATTTTACTGCAACCTTCGCAATCCCTTCTTTTGGCACGAGCACTGGTCAGAACTCCAGGAAGCAGTTATCGAGTTAATATAACAATTTTACTTCTCACTGCGTACAAAAATTTGTGAATTATCTCCTTTAATCTTGTTATGAGGTGGTATATGGCCGTTGTGGAGAGGTTTCATTACGTTATTCCAAAGAAGGAATGAACACAAAATACTATAAAGTATAACTAGCTTTATTCAAGTCTAAACACCTCTGACTCATATACTTTTTGTGACATACTATTTAAACAACAATTCAATGGTATAAACAAAACAGGGGTAATAAATATAGAACTTTATATAACATCTCCTTTTTTCTGAAAAATGAAAAAAATAAAACTTTTAACTCTTTTTTTTTTCTCAATGGAATTCAAGTCAAGGTTATTTGCACTGAATCGTGTATAGTATGTGGCTTTACCAATTATACTGGTGAAATGTGCCACATTTCAATGTTATCAATGTCATTACGATAAACTTAACTAATTGTTCCACTGTCAAATTTATCTCGGTACATTTGGATTCGATATCTTTGGTTTTACAGTGTGACCATATCTAGTGATATAAGGTTTAGCCGAAATTGATGATTAAGGTTTTGTGTGGAACAAAACTATATCTTCGGCTTGGGGGAACGGGGTTTTCTTTTTAGTTTCTGAAGATTCTGTTTGATCAGCAATTGAAAGCCCTGGGAGTATCATATCGGGAAGGTTTGGTGTGTGAGGCAGTTCATTTGACTTAAGAACATGGCGCCTATTCCTAGTATACTGTGCACCAATAGTAGGTTCTTAATGTGTACGAGCGTGCATTATGCTGTTCAATGACAGTTGCAGGTTGCCATATACCTTTTTGGACGGCGAATCAATTCACCTACATTTAATGATTTCAGTGTTGTTTGCCTGTCTATCATAGTACTTCTTTTGGGTTTACGTATATGTTCATTTAACTTTTCCCCCTGACTTTAGCAGGATCCGGAGTTCTGGGATTCAGCTTTTCAGGTGTAATAGGTAGAAATGATCTTATTTTCCTCCCGAACAACAATTCGGCAGGTGAGTAACCTGAACTTAAAGGTGTTGCTCTGTATTCCATTAAAGCAATAACTGGATCGGAAGAACAACTCTTGGACTTTTTCAAAACTGTCTTGCAAATTTTGACATGAGCTTCTGCTAACCCATTGCTCTTGACTGTAAGGTCGGGGAAAGAAAACATGCTCGAAATCCTCATGCTTTAGCAAACTCTTTGAACTGTTGGATGTGTAATGGTAGCTCCATCGGAAACTAACCTTATAGGCAGCATCCCATGGCGTGCAAACCATTGCTTCATGTGCTTAATAACAACACTGCTTGTTGTGTTTGACAGTTTAGCATACTCAAAATAGTTGCTGTAATAATCCATTATCAGTAAGTATTCTTGACCATCAAATGTAAAGACATCTGAGCAACAATCTGCCAAGGTCGGTCAGGGACATTCCGTGTGGAATCAGCGGTTCTCTGGGATTCAAACTTCTATGTTCGAGACAAACAGGACATTTGTTGACCATGTCAGTGATGTTGGCTGTTATGCCAGGCCAAAATAAAGTGTTCGATGCTCTTCGGGGCATTTTGTGATACCACAATGACCTTTGTGCAAAATGTTTAACATTTCTGATCTCAGTGCACCGGGAATGAGTACTTTTTGACCTTTCATGATCAAATCATCGGTGACTGTTAACTCATCTCGAAAATTCCAGTAATCAAGTAACTGTGTAGGGCAATCATTGCGCTTTTCAGGCCAACCTAAGGGCAAAATGACATCCTTAAAAGTAATAGCTTTTCATCTTTAAGGGTGTGTGACCTGATCTCATTGAATTTTCGGTCAGATACAGGCGGTATGTTTCAGTACAAAATCCACATGCATATAAGCAGCCTCTGACAATCCAGGGTATGTGTTTGGCAGAAATTTCCTGGATAGCGTATCAGCTACAGGAATTTGCTTGCCAGGCTTATATACCAATGTAAAGTCATAACCTTGCAGCTGAAGCATCATGCGCTGCAACCTAGCAGGTGCGGCTTGAAGACAGGTTTTCTCATTATAGAAATGTGTTGTAAGTGATCTGTTTCAACAACCACTTGGCGTCCATACACATAGTGTTTGAAACGATTAAGACCAGAAAGAATTGCGAACAACTCCTTTTCAATTTGGGCCCAGTTCACCTCTGACTGTGTAAGAGATTTGCTAGCATATGTTACTGGTTTGTCATCTTGTAACAGTGTAGCCCCAGTTCCCATATTTGGATGCATCACATTGTAGTACCAAGGATTTGTTTGGGTCATAATAGGCTAAAACGGGCGCTTGAATCAATATGTCTTTGACATTCTGAAATGCAAGTTTCTGGGCTTCATCCCAGTGAAATTGAACATCTTTTTTTCTTTCTTGCCAGGGGACTAGTAACCTCAGACAGATTTGGCGCAAATCTTGACAAATATACGACCATGCCCATAATTGTTTCAAGTTCTGATTTATCCTTAGGAGGATCCATATCTCTTATTGCTGAGATTTTCTCTGGGTCTGGCTTTAAACCTTTGGATGATAGGATGTGACCAAAGTATCGAACTTCTGTTAACCCTACCTCAACTTTGTCTTTATTAAGACGATGCCTTTCTGTCGGCATCTGCTTAAGCACGCTTTTAGACTATGATCATGCTCTTTCTAAAGTAGATCCCCACACTAATATATCATCTACTATGATAGAACAGCATTTTAACCCTTCTAGACATTCATCCATACGGCGCTGGAAGTCATCTTGGCTTGTAACCAGGCCAAAAGGTGTACGGGTGTAACGGAAACGACCTAATGGGCTATTTTGTATGAGGTGTTATGAGGTGGTATATGGGCTATTGAATGTTGTAAGGAATGACGACTCTTCGTCTAGCTCCATTGACCAATATCCTTGCTTGCAGTCTAGCTTAGTGAAATACGTTGCTGATGATAACTGGGGAAGGATATCGTCAAGAGTTCTCATTGGATAATGGGGACGACACAGTGCCTTATTAAGGTCTTTCGGGTCTAGGCAAATTCTTACCTTGTTTGACTTAGGCTTGTTTACTACAACCATTGAATTGACCCATTTGGTAGGTGTGTTTACCTTTGCAATAATACCACCTTTGATCATTTTCTTCAGCTCAGTATTGACCTTTTCTGTCAGAGAAACGGGTACTCGTCTTGGCGGGTGCAAATAATTTTTGTGACAGATTCCAACTGGGTTCAAAACAGATATTTTACACACATGTAACGGAAGTGATGTTATAGTATTGGTTGACTGGGAAACACTATTACCCCTGGATTCAAATCTGGACATTTGGGATAAATGAAGTTACAGTAGACAATGCTTTATAAATATAGAGTATATAACCTTGGTGAACAAACTCTGTATTCTCCTCTGTCTGATCAGCTGCATGCCCCAGGACTATCACATCCTAAAATTGAGAGGTTTATACATTTCTCACATCACAAAAAACACATCGAAGTAGAATGATGACACTGCCTACCCTACAATGATGGGAAGTTGCATATAAGGAGGTTCATTTCCATATTGTTGTTTTCATGAAATTACCACAGATTAACGAAGAGGCAATCTTTGCCATATCC
>JAFMSR010000008.1:3382935-3387935 GCA_022818135.1 Saxidomus purpurata | reverse complement strand
ATAATTTGAAAAGGTCCGTACTTTTAGCTTTTTCAATTTTCTCCATCATTGTTATTTCTGCCTGTTCAGATTACTTTCTAACACTTTTTGTTTAGCATCATAGCAGTCAATCGTTTTCATTTTATTTTGTCGCAACTCTTCTAATGTTTCTTCCAGATCCCTTATTTCAGCATCATAGTCACTGACCATTTCTTGCTTCATGTCTTTCAGAATGTTCACCATGTTCTCCGTATGTTTTTTCATGGCATGTTTTGCATTTGTTTCTTGAAGTGGTATCAACTCCATGTTCAAATTCAACTTCTCTTTTATACCTTCTAAGTCTTCGGTTAAATCCTTTACTTGTTCTTCAATATCTTCAACATCTGCCTTATTCTTATCGCTACTAACAAGTGTTGCAATGTGACAGATTTGTCCACAATGTTTGTGGTCATTTGTTTTGCATTCACTGCACGCTAGTTTCTCGCACGTCTGACAAAAATGTTTTATCAGAAGCTTGGAATGAGTAGCACATTTCTCAGTCACATAGAAATCTTGAGGCATACTGTGTGAGTCTTGCTGCGTATGCGCTGGCATGTATCTGCTATGATACACAAGACATGTTTTACACATGTATTCCGTACATTCAACACAGAATCCTACAGCTTCAGTTTCTATACCATGCTGATCACATTGTTCACACAGAATTTCATGCACTTCATCAGAATCCTGTGTCATATACTCCCTGTCTAAAGATGCCATAATTGTTCAATATATCTCTAAATTCTAATTTAACACAATGTTTCCTCTTTATTCAGATTTGCTTCTAACATGTAAGAGTCCTTGGGAAAGCTTTAAGGTATAACTTTTTCTTATTAAACAGTCTCTGCAGCACAGACTGATCAATAACTATGCACTGCTTCCTACTGGTGTAAACTGTTTCTGCAGTAAAGATAACATATCCTGCCAGACAAAAAAGGGTTAACTATATTTATCACTGTGAATTTCCGCTTCACTATCTATACATGTCCTGTCTATAAAGACAATATGCATTTAAGACCTAGAAATCAAAGTACAATGTACAATGTAAACTGAGTACCATTAGGCTCAAGTTCAAAAGTTCAACTGAACCCTTCAGTGATTTTTAACTACATGATTTAACTTTATACGAATGCTTTACATACGTATACACTGTTGTGAAGCTATTACACTAAAAAGGAAGCAGTCTGTAACACAGATGGTTTTAACCAGGCAACTGAAACTATTTAATACTCTAGGATGTTTGTTGCTTATAAAGCTGAAAGTTTAAATTGGAATAGCTATGTCACTAGTCACTACATTTATTGTTAACACAGTTGAAGCCATAATTTTTATACTCAAGCTTAGGTCACACTGTTCCTCTTTATGGAAAGTGCATCAATTTTGAAATTAGGTTAAATGGGCATAAAAACTGGGGAACTATAAAAAATAGACAATAACTTTGTGAACATGGTACCTTAGGGGGTACTCTTGGGAGTTGATGCCTCATTTTTTCAGCCAACCTTAATAAATCAGAATGTTTGTATTCTATTTTAAGCACAATGTAATGTTCACAAAGTTATACACTGTTGTGAAGCAGTTACACCAAACAGGAAACAGTCTGTAACACAAGTGGTTTAAACCAGGCAACTGAAACTATTTCATTGAAAACAGATGCTAGTTTAATAGAAGTGTGTTCAGTTTGAACTTAGTGGTATTGGATCTAACAACAGTGGCAGCTGGCTGTTAAACCTATGTGACCACTTATTCAGGTGTAACTGTATAACCCACCATCATGTGACCATTTACTCCGGTACAACTGTATAACCCATGTGACCACTTTCTCAGGTGCAACTGTATGACAGGACAAAGGTGCAGATAATATTCATTCCTTAAAATACAACACTTCACTTTTTGCTTATGGTAGCTTTTGTCAACAGTCATGGCAAATATTGTTCTATCTCCAAAACTTAGAACTGCTCTCTCAAACCCTCAGATCTATTTAATTGTCAATTACATCCTTTGGCCCAAACAATAAAAGGTGCAAGTACTTTTGATCAGCTTTTTATCATTATTATAAATAGACTGGCATTAATAAAAACATGTTTTCATGAAAATTGATAAAATACATAATAGGAATTCTATCAGCATTTACAAAATATTTTGAAAAGCAGGGAAAGACTGTTCCTAACCTATCACAGATATTTCTTTCTTCATGAAAATTGAATATGCACGGTAAGAATTGTGCTCTAAAAAGATGACCAGCATCAGTGACTTTTTTAAGTGTCAAATCTACACATATTATCAATTAACATTGGTGTGTTTCAACACCGTGATTTGTATGCAGATGAATGTCTACCTCAGTTTAAATATTTGTGCATACATACTGACTTGTTGTTTCCATTGACAGTTAGCATTACAATACTGTTACAGTTATACATAATACAAGAGGGCCAAGATGGCCCTATATCGCTCACCTTGGTACAAGTCCACTTGCCTGGTGGAAGATCACTAGATAATGTTATATACAATAGGTTTTCCTAAATACGTCTTTGTAAAACAAGTGACCCCCCTCCCCCCTGGGCAAGGTCAATTTTGACCCCAGGGGCATAATTTGAACAAACTTTGAAGAGATCTACTAACTAATGCTACATGCCAAATATCTAAGCTCTAGGCCTTGTTGTTTCAGAGAAGAAGATTTTTAAAGTTTATCCTATATAAGCCTATGCAAAACTAAGTGACCACCCCCGCGGGGTCAATTTTGACGCTGGGGTCATAATTTAAACAATCTTGGTAGAGGTCCACTAGACAATGCTACATGCCAAATATCTAAGCTCTAGGCCTTGTGGTTTCAGAGAATAAGATTTTTAAAGTTTTTCCTATATAAGCCTATGCAAAAGTAAGGGCCCACCCGCGCAGGGTCAATTTTGACCCAGGGGTCATAATTTAAACAATCTTGGTAGAGGTCCACTAGACAATGCTACATGCCAAATATCTAAGCTCTAGGCCTTGTGGTTTCAGAGAAGAAGATTTTTAAAGTTTTTTCTATATAAGCCTATGCAAAAGTAAGTGACCACCCCCCCGGGTCAATTTTGACCCAGGGGTCATAATTTGAACAATCTTGGTAGAGGTCCACTAGACAATGCTACATGCCAAATATCTAAGCTCTAGGCCTTGTGGTTTCAGAGAAGAAGATTTTTAAAGTTTATCCTATATAAGCCTATGCAAAACTAAGTGACCACCCCCGCGGGGTCAATTTTGACCCTGGGTCATAATTTGAACAATCTTGGTAGAGGTTCACTAGACAATGCTACATGCCAAATATCTAAGCTCTAGGCCTTGTGGTTTCAGAGAAGAAGATTTTTAAAGTTTTTCCTTTATAAAGCCTATGCAAAACTAAGTGACCACCCATGCGGGGTCAATTTTGACAATAGATAATTCAAAACTAGGGAGCAGCAGAGTAATGGTTCTACGAAACTACACTTCTTCTAAATATCTTTCTATTAGTTAAATCAACATAACATGTTTCATGGTTTTAGACTTACATTTCAGACAAGCACAAATTGGTAACATAAAGGGAGAGAAAAATGGGGCAATGGCTCTTAGTCACAGCTTGGCCTCTCAACGGCCTCTATTGCTGTGTGAAGAATCAAGTCAATCCCTTAAATTGTTCAAGAGACTGGTAAGCTCCGGGATAAGCATGTTACAAAAAGGGAGATAATTCAACAAGTTGCCTATCAGAGTAATCAGGATTTCAAGTGACCAATATCGCAGCTTATGTCACCAGGTACTCTATATATAAATTATAGTTTTGAAAGGGGTTAATGCAAGGACCCTACAGAGCAAGTTTGGCTACAATCTGACAAGTACTTTCAGAGAAGTAAAGCTTTAAGTGAAATGTTAGTGATGGACAAGACTTATTTTAGTGACAATGGACAATACACCAGTTCTAATAGCTCATCCAGAACCTTTGGCTCAGATGAGCTAAAAATGAGGTAAGCTAGAGTTGTGGTTCTTATCGCCTGACTTCCTCTCAATTGCCTCTATCAATACGTTTATTATCAACTTGATCCCTGTAACACTTTTTTGTTATGCTCCAGACGAAAAGTATTTGGACAGACAGATGGAAAGACCTGCTCCCCATCTTTGGGCAGCATTAATTAAAAAAATTTCAATTCTATACAGTTATGTGCACCAGGGGTTGAATTTAGCAATATTTTCTACTTGCAAATTTTTGCAAGTAGCAAAATTTTTAACTTGCAAAATGAGGAAGTCAACTTGCATTTTCTTCGCATATCTTTATTATAATACACAATGTATGATGCTTTAGTAAACTGTATGTCTTATGACATAAAACATAGTTATAACTGCATGAAACAATTTTAACATGCATCTTGTAATAAACTTCACAATACGAGAGTTGGCAGTTTCTGGTATTGGCCTAAGACCTGTTGTGAGAATGTGACAAATTTATCCATACTCGGTAAACATTCACAAATGGTGCACCCCATGTACATTTGACCTTGCTTATAACCATGTGGACGCACTAACCAGTCATTCGCTTGTAATAAATACGTATCTAATTATAGGCACAGGAAAACCGGAGCGAGTGACCTAAAAAGATTTTTATGGTAAACGTCATCAGTTACTACAGCAGGCACTTGTCATGTACGCGCAAAGGGATGAAAAATGTGTTAACTTCTGGGACACAGTCTTAGAACAAAAACGTTAAGTACATAATCAGGAAAAAACTCACTAGCAACAAAGTGCGAGTTCCAGTAATTTCTCCTCGCTGTATTGAATTTAAACTCGCATTTTGCGAGCATGCGAGCTTAAATTCAAACCCTGTGCACATATATTTTAATCTGCAAATTTCACATTTAAAATCTTCAAACTAAAGTCATAGAAACATACTGTCATTTCTCTGCAATTTTAAATTCAACAGATTCACCCTTGCTATATTACAACTGCATGTAACTAGTTTTATGCCTTTGATGCTTTAATTA